>WEKX01008281.1:63066-229812 GCA_013390025.1 Pitta sordida
TTTTTGCATTTAATGGCATTTGTGGGTAGTCAGCACTATTCAAGATTTTGTCTCTGATGTTTTGCTTCTTTCGGTATAATAATAACTTGTCTGTCAGATAAAGAGCTTTAAATTATTTTTTTAACTCTCTGTTGAAGGTATGTGCCCAGAGGGGTTGGGTTATGTGGAGGTTGTGTGTGTCATCCCTGCTTTCTGTGCAGCGAAGGTTTTCTCATTGAGGAGAAAAGCTGGCATTTAAACCCTCAGATCATGAGTCCTCTTGGTATTCGGGCAAGTCTATGCCTGACACAAGTGCCATGAATGGTGCCTCCTTTATCAGTCAAATGCTGCCAGGGCTGCACATCGATCATCAGTGAGCACTGCAGAATTAAAAAACCTACCTCACTTAGGCAAGGCAGCAAAGGTAACAAGGTGACATGCAGCCTGGCCTCGTATTTGTTTCACCAGTGAAACTGTTCGTCATTTAAATTTAGCTGTGAATAATCTGGCAAGGATGTTGGAAAAGAAAGAGAGCAGCTGACAAGCTCTCCATTACCTGAAATCAAATATTTCACCTCTCCATCACACTCTTGCTCTGGGAACAAGAGGTGACGGTTCTCAAGCCTCTGTGCAAGCAGAGCTGCTGGGAGTGCTGCGACAGCTGACTCAGCCCATGGGATCAATCAGCTTTCCAGACCCTACTGGGGTTTGGGCTGGGTCAGTAAAGCTGTGTGTGAGTTAGCTCTAGTGCAAGGTCCTGCATACAAGATGGGCTCATCCCAGAGTCTCATTTCCACACATTTGTGTCTCTTGACCTCCAGCCTGAGGACAGGTGAAACTAATGCTGACTCGGGGTCTGTCAGCTGTACAGAAACAGAATGGATCAGAGCCATCCTCCCTCACCCCTTTGCCCCAGAACTGAGCACAAAGACTGTTCTGCTCCCTGTCTTTTCTGTCCTAGCTTGTCACTGCTCTATTCCCACTGTCCCTCCAGCCTTGCTGTGCCACAGCAGAGATCTCCCTTGTTCCTTCCCAGGCCATTGCATGACCAAGGAGAGGAATGCTGTGGGCTCCTCAGTTCCCCAACATGCCTTGCCTCCTCCTTTGGTATTGCTGGTGAGATCAGAAATCTGTGCAAGTTCAGGCATTTGCTACCCAGATGCAGCATCTTACCACTGTGCTCAGGGTATTTCCCTGCATCCAAGACTGGAGTAAAGAGACAGGTCTGTGAATGTGAGTTGCATCTAGACTTTATGATAGTGTTTTTCTTCATTTTCCTCTGCTTACAGTGAGCTGCAGTGAAAAATTTGTGATCAAAAAACTGTTGCTAAGCACCCGCTTCCTTTGCAAAACAGCAAACAAACAACTTAATCCATGAATGGGCATGGATAGAGTTGACCCACAAGAAAATAAGGCTGTTAAAGCCAGATTTTTCTAAAACGGATGAACATGAGCCTCCTCCAATCTGGTTCTCCCACGTGTACCACTGTTTGTCTCCTCCCTGATTAGGAATATATTGAATAAATCAGATAGTGCTGTGTTTAATGCATTCACTGCCAACCTGCCATTTGTTGACACAGCATTGGCATGATGAGGAGCTGCAGGTCAAATTTGTTGCCAGGCTCCCCTAAGTCTGCAGCTGCTAAAAATAAACATTTTGTGCAGGTGGAGGCTTTGGCTGGGCTTGTGTTTTGGCTTAACTTGAGAAGTTTAGGATCTTTTCTGAGGTATGTAAATCGCATTAAAAATATTTGGCAAGGCAAGTCAGTGCCTGAATATAAAGGAATTCCACTTGAGGAGCTGGAGCAGCTCTGATGGGTCTTTTGGCACAACATCAACTGCCTGAACTTGACAGTGTCTTCCATATTGCTGCATTTTCCAAGATTTTGGTCATCTTAATGAAGTGTTGCCTTCCTCTAAGAAAAGTTTGTCAGGACTGTACTTGGTTGGTCTCATCGATGCGTTGGCGATCAGTCTGTCAGTAGAACTACTCAAGGCCCTGGTGTTGGAGTGCCTGGCCATTGTAATGATATGGATAAAAGAAAAGCACTCAACACAGCAAATGTTTCACTGAATCAGGGAAATGTGGCAGCTGGAGGAAGAAGTCTGTGGTGGAAGGACCTTCCAGGCCATCTCCAGGGATCAGAAGGTTTAGGGAAAAATAGTACTGCAGATCAGAAGAGAATCCAGTTATCTGTGTTTTAGACACCAGTGCTGCAGCCCTTGTAAAATAAGCACTCAGGTTTCCTGTCCTGGAAAGAAAATGATGCTTCTGATAAAATTTCAAATGGAATTGCCATTAGATAGCTAGCATTTAAGCAAAATGTAAAGAATAATACTCATGTGTAATATCGCCATGCAAGTAAGTCCATCTAAATTAGGTGGATTGGATCTCACTTGCTGTTACCTGATGGGGAGATGATCCATGAGCTTGTGGAGACCAGAAATGGAAAGATGAAAAATGGTGTACTTTATTCCCACTGCTCTCCATCATTGAGCAAACAACTCCTCATCTAGAGACACCTTTGCATATTACAGTCCTGCATCCCTTGGGAATTGTTCCAAGACGCTTTACTTATGCTGCACTTTCATATATTTCAGAGAGTGTCAGAGCAGGTTCATACCATTTCAATAAAAGTACTCTGGGTCACTATCTGAGATAAGCCTCTTGCTTCAAGACTATAGATAAAGGGTGACTGAAAAAGTTCCTAAGATTTCATATACTTTTGAATAAATAAATACCAACAAAATTTAGCATCTTTCCAGCAGTGGAAGCCCAACATATTCAATAAAATAAATAAATAAATAAATCCTATTTAGTCTTATCACTATGAAATTAAATTAAGAAACCTTTAAAAAGCATGTTTAAAGAAACTGGCTTCTAGGTGTCTGGATTTGATTCATGTGTACTTGTGAAATGGGACATTCAGTACAAAATCTAATAGCTGGTTAAAAAGAAGAAAAAAACTATTGTTATAAGTACTTATTGTTTTATTTCCTTCTGTTATGGCTTTGTTCAGGGAGCTTTCTCGCCTTGCTACCTGACTGCACACTGAATTTCATTGTTCAGTAATCCAGTCCAGCTGTTCCAGCTGTTAAATATTCAGGCAAATACTGGGTGTTTTTCTTAACAATTCATTTGTATTTAGTTACCTTCTTCCAGTGCAGATTAGCTACTGAATAACCAGAAGTTGGAATAAGAGCTTGTAATTTTAGATGCTTCCATATGTACTTGGCTTAACACATTATTTTTCTTCAAAGATTGTACTCTTAGGTATTTTATATTAATATTTTTCTAAAGTCTTACCTTCTAGATACTTTCTTGATTTTACTACACGTCAGTACTTTCAGCTAGTACCTAATTGACGCCACTCACTTTATGTTTTTCTATTGTTTGAACACATTTTGCTTGAATGGTATAGCTTATTAATTTAGGGAACTATTGAAACACTGGTGGATTTCAATTTTGTCTAGGAAATCACGTGAAGAGTGTGTTTAAAGCCTGAGGATTGAAATTGTTCAGCTTTTTTTAAAAGTTATATTATATGCTCTGCTGAAACTGTAAAAGGATTAGTGTTTGCTTTTCCCTCTCATTAGTAGTACAAAATATTTTATTGAGCAATTCTGAGTTTTCTTTAACAGTTTTGAAGAGAGGTACTTTTCTACAGTATAGTTATAGGAGTACTGTGTTGTTGCATGGTGCCTTTGAGTGATAGTGTTTCCTTGGCTTTCACTAGATGCTGCTTCACTTCAAGCCAAACCGAGCAGCCTGAAGAGCCATATGGGATTGTGTAGCAGCAGTGCTTTTCTGTGTATCCTCAGTCCAAAGGCTCTAACTGGGCTTTAACAGCATTGTGCTTGCTTTTCTGTTGTCCAGCATAAATAATATGTGCATAGTGGCATTAAGATGACTGCAAATTGCAAACGGTTGATTGCTGAATGAATTCAGTTTTGGTTGAAGCAATATTACTTGATAGTTTGGGTCATTTTGAGAGAAGACTTTTACTTGAAGAAAGAAAAAACTGTCTTTTCAGAGCTAGGAAATTGATTTTCCTCTGCAGATTAAAATTGAGTATTAGGAGGGAGGGCTACACCCCTAAAGAAGGAGATATTTTTCACAGATTTATTGGAGGGTTAGGAAAAGCACCAGAGCTTGTCATTTTCTCCTGCATTCCTCATTACTTTGGAATTACAGTAGTAACCTGGCATGTCATAGGCTAAGTTTAAATTGAGGATTTTTAGCAGATGTTTTCTGGAAGAGTGCTCTAAACATAAGGTCTTTTCATTTCTGTTCAGCTCCTACTGAAGTATTATTAAACTTTTACATATTCATTGCCAAAAAAGCATAGGAATTAGCACAGAGCCTGTGAAGAAGTCTGTGCTTATTGACAGAGAGAGATGGGATATTTGACATACCAATAGACAGTAAAAGACCATTTCATTTCTTTTTTTTTACTACAGTGGTTTTTGGGGTTGTGGAGTTTTGTGGTGTGGTTTGTTTTTTTTTTTCTTATTTGTTTGGGATTTGTTGGTTTGAGATGAAATTTTATTATCTGGGTGTAATTACGCCTTTAGATGTTCTCTCTTAACACTGTGTGTTCAGAGATCTATGTCTGTAGTGACTGCAGAAGACGTGTCCCTGCTGTGGAGAGGCAAAGGGGCTGTAGTCCCTAAGAGCATCCATTTTAACAGGGTACATGGTAGCGAAGTCCTGCAGTGAAATAATGGAAAGGCCCCTTGGCTCCAGTGATGGGTGCACGAAGATGATTCCAGCCCTATAAAAGGCTGGTGTTCCTGCTCTCCTCACGGTCCCTGGGAGTGGATCAGAGTTTGTACTACTGCCTTATATCTCCTTGTCTTCCTTCTCTTGCCCTTGCTGTCAGCAGCAACTGTTTTTACATGGCATATGAATTTCAAGGGGAGACTCGAGATTTTTGACCAGCACATCTTTGGCTTATGGTTTGGAGGTGGGAGGGCAGCCCATGAGCAGATCTGCCTGTGCTGCTGCATACAGAAATTAATTAAAAAATCTGCCTTGCTCTGCTTAAAAGCACTGTCTTAGTTTACTCAATGGAAGAGTTGCTTCTCATTTGCTTCTGCAGTAGTTGTGGTTTAGGGAAGGAAGGACTTAGAGGCAGTTTTATTTTTTCAGGACTGTTTTCAATCAGAGATCATGCAAAATATCCATCAATGAGATTTACATTATTGTATAGCGAGGTAATGGAATTATCATCAGTCTTGAGACATGTCTTGCATCAATAGAGGAGGAAAACATTTGTTTGGTACAGTTCCTAGTGTAATTACCTAAATAATAGACTTCATACAGCCAGAAGAAAGAAAGAGCAAATAGTTTACGCATTGCCTGTGACAGAGTAGCGCAGGAAACATATTGCAATACTAGTGCAAGAAAAGCTGTGCTGCCTCAGACCAAGGGTCTGTCTGGCCCAGCAGTCTGTCTTCCACCCTTACTGCAAGCAGACATCTAGGAAAGAACTGGAAAAAGAGGACTAGTTTTGTCTGTGATTGTGATGTAATATTACCAGAAACATTAAACATAGGAGAGGATTTCAAATGCTCAGAGAAATTCCTCTTGAAACTATAAGGGATAGGGTGCAGAGAGGAAAGTGTCTTTCCCTGCATTTGCTCTCCTCAAGATCTTTCTAAAGTGGTTTGCTGAAAGAGTTGCAGTAAGATTTAGTTAGGTTTTTTAAAAATCAGAAATCCCCATTGATGCTTAGCAAAATGTTTTTGCAGCACTCTTGACAGTTGTGCTGGAAATGCTAATATAAACTGCTCCCTGCTTTCAGAAGCCATTCTGTTCACTGTGTTGATTAAATTTGCTTGGAGCAGGTTTAATTAAGGTGGTGTTGAAAACCGTCACTTGAGCCAGGGACTTGTATGTGTTGGTGTGCCTCCATGCTAATAGCAATAGTTCAGTGGAATTAAAAAGGGAGGGCTTTGCCTGGTTTCTTATTTGGTTCAGTTGTTGAGGGAGGATTACTAGGGCATCAATATTTATGTACCAATTTGTGTTATTGGTGCCAACCCTGGCAGATTTCAAAGCATTCTGATTTACTTCCTAACAGGCATGGCTTGCTTATTTAATGTGCTATATAAATGGAGGGGAAGACTGTTGGATAAATAGAACAATGAAGAAAGAAAAAAAGGATTGCTTGGTACCTTTTGTATCATAATAGAAGAGAAAATGCTAGAAAAGTTTCCAGTGCTGATGGGTTGTTTCCAGATGTGTATAAATATTTCTGCATTCCAGAGAAGTAGAGCTGTGGGTTGACCCCTGGCTCTGTGAATGGGCTGAATCAGCACCGCAGATCCCCAAAGCTTGCGCTTTCTGAATAACGTCCAACCCAACAATACTACTGGGTAAGCTTCCATCTTCCCTTTTGCCCAGTTTAATCTTTATGAATTACCTGAAAAATAGAATAATTTAAAATAGCAAAATATTTTTCTGGTTAAAGTCTGGAAGGCCATTCCTATCTGTGCTGTTAAATCCATTAAGGTTGTTAGAACTATGACAGCTGGAAAGCAGAATATATCTTTACTTGTGCTCCCCAAAGGCAAAGGCATTTGGACATTTAGACATTTGATTTCCTCCATTCTTGAAGGTGTCAACCAGCCATATATTTTTAGGTCAGGTGTGCATATGCAGGCACAATGAATTGCTGTGGCCAGAAAGTCCATCTCCATAAAAGGACTTGTTAGAGGTAAAAATGGGAATGGGCCACAGATCATGCTCCAGATCATTTTACTCTGTTTGCATGCTATATGCAAAAGAGGAGGAGGACAAATACTACCTGGCAGACGACAGGGTACCTGAGGGATCCCTTTCCCCAGTCTGATTCTGCATCCCTGCTGGTTGCAGCTGCTGGTGCTGCAGGGCTCCTCCAGTGAGCCAGTCCAGGTCCCACGCCCTGTGGAGAACAGCCCCTGTTTTTGCTGGCTGAGTGAGTGGAGTCAGCCCATGGAGATGTCCGGGGTGCCTCAGGCCAGGGCATAGTAAGCAGGACAGTGTGCAGTGAGACAAAGGTCTGGTGACTGGAAAAAGAAGAGCATCTCACCCTCTTCCCTAAAATGCACCCATAAAGTACTTTTTTTACAAAATGCACATGTTCACAATAAGTAGTTTCCTTGTGTGTACCTTTAGGTGACTGTAGCTGTCAAGCCTGGGCTCAGCTGTGATTTTCCTTTGGAACTCTCCCTGCTATACAAGCAGTTGCTGGAAGGACTTTGCTGAAGTTTATACTGTGCATACATAGTTGCTAATTCAATAATGCAGGAAGTATGTGCTCAGCTTTTAGTAGTTAGTGCTTGAACTGGTGTCGAAACACAGAACGGCAAAAGAATGCCAAGTTACTGACCAGTTACCATGCAAACAAAAACATGTTATGAAATATGACATCTCATTGGAACAGAGGCATGCTGTGTTGGGAGTGTTGCTGGAAATTTGGATATTTATATATAAATATATATAATTTCTTTGCTTGTGCCTGTATAACATGGAAATGACCTGGAACCTCAACCATCACAAAAGTGACTGTGAAAAGTTGACAATCCCAGTAAAAAAGCTTTTGTGCCCAAACAAGTGAGGCTTCAAAAATCTAAGTGAGAGATCAAAACTGCAGCTCTTGACCTTACAAGACAGCTGCAGCAGTTGTTAGAAATAAGGGCTCTCTTGTGGGCCAGGTGTCAGGTCTGGAAAGTACAAGTCCTTTTCCATTTTTAATGGACATTTTGTGGGATCTGAAGTAATTCATCCTGGAATAGAGGTTATTATTTCTCTGTATACCTCGCTTTCCTTTAAGTTAATATGGCAATTTCACTTCTTCGATGTTCTGCTTGAGGCTAGTGTAATCATTCTGTTTTAAATCAACCACAGGCAAAATAGAAGTGCAAAATGATACCATATCTGTTTCAATGGCCTATCATCTGATGCAAGTTGAATTCTGCCAGGAGCAGTGGATTTGTACTTGGTAATCTCTGTTTTGTCACTAATAAAAACATTTTATTATGAAAAGACAGAGATTCAGCTGCTCCTAGAGATTCTGCTTCTACAATGATCTGTTTCCCTCTGCATGAAATCTTGTTGCCCCCCTTTTTTTCTTTTTGATTCCCCACTCTCCCTGTCATTGCAAGTAAATGACTCTCCGTCCCATGCAGCTCACATTCTTGAATTCACTGCCTGACTCATTAGCCAAGGACATGCGCAGCCAAAGTACTGGGTGTGAAGCTCTCTTGCCAGACAGCTTGCTCAAAAACACTTCAGAAGAAAGAGGAGAGGGGAAAGAAACCCACTTGCCAGTTTAAGGACAAAGCTTATTTACTATTAAAACTTCAATAGTCAGCAGAAGCAGTAGTGGTGCAAATCTGAATTTGCATTTATAGTACAAATATGAAAAATGAACTCTACCACGAGTATGTCCTTAAAGAGATTATAAATCCACTCCCTTGACTGGTATGCAGTGCAGTGCTTTGATTGTTATATTTAGATATGTTGCACTTGAAAGTGTGGTGTATGGTGTATTTGGAGACAATGATATAAGGATTTTGCAGTCAAAGTAATTTTACGGTGGAAAACCCTGTAATGAGAACAACCCTGCAAGTATACGACTACTGTGTTGTTTTATTGGATATCTGTAAAGTTTGGCATGTGGTGGGTTAATAATTAGATACTCTTTGTGTATAGTTCAAGTGAAGGCCACCAGCTATGACTTCACTTTGGCTGGGGTTTCCCTGTAATCCATTTAGCAAATTAAAGAGATTACTTTGATTGGTGCCATTATCTCCTATTCTCTTGCGGTTGAACCACTTAACCTGTGCTTAATTGAAAGAGATAGAGAGGGTACAGTAACAAATACAATCAAATGAAAGGGGCAATAGGATCTGTAGGCCAAACAAATGATCAGCACTAGGCTAACAATAGCAGATTAGAGGTGAGATCAATTAATTAGAAGCTATTGTAGGCGTTGGGTGGCTGCCAAGCTTTCTAATAGCCTAAGCCATCATGCCGTTCTGTTTAGGAGGATTTTAATGACTGGGAGTTGATGTGCTTATTTCAATAATTACCTATTTTAATAATTACTTCATTAGAATATAACTTGTATTGTTCGGCAGGCTCTGTAGGAAAGAAAGTTTTGTTAACAGAGCACCTGGATCCAGGGGTGTGTATGTACCAGTGCCAGTTGTGCCCTGCAACCTCACTGGGCTGGAGCTGCCAGCATAAAGGTCACCGACCACCTTGGGATCTGCAGTCCCACACATGGGCCACCTGCTTGGGCATATCTTCAGAAGTGCTGCCTGCAATCCTTTGGCTGGTGGAAGTTTTGAGTAACAGGTTGTGACTTTTTGTTGTCTGTAGTGCTGATATGGCGCCCAGGTATGTTCCTGTTCCTGCTCAGCACCCAAGGCTCCAGGTCATTGTGATGGGCAGCCCTGGTAGGCCCAGATTGCACCAGTTTCTGCATCAGTTGGAGTGTAGATATAGTGGCTGGTAGGAGGCAGCAAGGCAGTGGGCAGAAATGTCTATTTGTTGGGAGGTGTTTCCACCACTGATGCAAAAGCATTAGTTGCATCCTGTTGGAAACTCTGGGGTGCTCTGATTTGACTTTCATCCCAGCTGCTGGGATAACCCAGCTCCATGCCCTGGTGTATGTGCAAGTGAGCGATACTCAAATACAGTCTGCCTTCTTCCACTCCGTGCCCCCCCTATTGCGGCTTCACATCTTAGCAGCGTGATTTCACAGCAGAGACGAGCCAGCACCCGCAGCAGCCCAGCTTGAGCGCCGCCGTGCCACACTCCCCTCGGCTTGACTCCAAGCGAGGAGGCTTCATGCAGTCATGAACGATTTACACACTCTCAGGTTAGACGTGGTATCCGAGACTTTCCTGGGGTAGATGTCTACCCAGAATATGGAGAGACACTGGGACAGTGAAATGGGCAGCTCCCCGCACCTGTGTCCCCGGTCGAATGAAAAAGGGGCTTTTGCCGGCATGAGGTGGCTGGGGGCGCCAGGAAGCTCTGACACAAACACCGACATACAACAAGGCAGTGACAAAACAGCACCGGAGCTCCAGGGGGTGGTGTGAGGGTGCGGGGCAAATTTGCATATTAAAGAGCAGCTGTTCTATGTGGACGGAGGGCTTTGAGGGAGATGGACAAAACCCGCGGTACTGTAGTATAGGAGATGCGACTGTGCTATGATTTGTTAGTACCTGTCACCCATACTGGTATAGAGCAGTTGGTGTGTAGCATGCTTTTCATTTCCAGTGGCAAATAATTTTTAAATGAACTTTCTAGAAATCATTGAATTTGGTTTCAAAAGCAGTTAAGGCTGTAAGTTTGGAAAGTTTTTGAGGGTCAAGGAAACTAGTGTAAAATCTCCAAGAAAGGCTTGACTGCTAAATACTTTTAAATACAGAATCACAGAATATTCTGAGTTGGAAGGGACCCACAAGGATCATCTAGTCCAACTTCCAAGTGAACGTCCACACAGGGATCGAACCCACATGCGCGGAGCCATGGGCACCGCACTCTGTCCATACAAGCCTCCCATTATCTTGACCATGCCACTGAGTTCCTCATCCAGTCTTTCTTAAACACCTTCAGGGATGGCAACTCCACTACCTCCCTGGGCAGACCATTCCAATGAGAGATTATTCTCTCTGTGAAAAAACTCATCCTAACATCCAGTCTAAACCTCCCCTGGCGTAGCTTAAGGCCATGTCCTCTTGTTCTGGTGCTGGCAGCCTGAGAGAAGAGATTTACGTCCACCCAGCTGCAACCTCCCTTCACGTAGCTGTAAACAGCAATGAGATCACCTCAGTCTCCTCTTCTCCAGGCTTAACAATTCCAGTTCCTGCAGTTGTTTCCCACAGGGCTTGTTCTCCAGTCCCTTCACCATCCTTGTCGCCCTTCTCTGGACCCTCTCAAGCAGTTCAACGTCTTTCTTAAACTGGGGAGACCAGAACCGGACACTCAAGATGTGGTCTGACCAGTGCCGAGCATAGGGGAAGAATAACTTCCCTAGTCCTACTGGCCACACTCTTCCTGATACAGGCCAGGGTGCCACTGGCCCTCTTAGCCACATAGGCTCACTGTTGGCTCATATTAAGTTTCCCGTCAATCATTACTTCCAAATCTCTCTCCATTTCAGCATTTTCTAGCTACTCATCCCCCTGCTGATATTGTTGCATGGGGTTGTTATGTCCAAAGTGAAGATTCCGGCACTTGAACTTGTTAAATCTCATACTATTAGAATCTGCCTATTTCTCTGGCCTATCAAGGTCCCTCTGAAGGGCCCTTCTACCCTCTGGCAGTTCAAAATTTGCCCCAAGCTTGGTATCATCTGCGAACTTGCTAATGAGGGACTCAATACATATCTGTGATAAATATGGTATCAGGTAGATTTACATGTGTAGTACTAAATTTATTTTTGTTGTCAAATGCTGCAGAAGGCAAATGTTGCCTCTGGAGGTGTGTAATCTTCCAAGGCAGTAATACAATCGGATCTCCTATATCACGAACCCGTGGTCTTAATCGGGTGCTGCGAAGCCCTACTTCTGTGTTGAATGGCAGCTCATTAATATGCAAATTTGCCCTGCACCCTCACGCGGCCCCCCGGTGTTGTTTTGGCACTGTGTTGCTGTGTATCAGTGTTTGTATTGACCTTTCCTGGCACCTGGAGCCACTCCATGCTGGGAAAAACCCCTTTTCGGCTCGGCCAGGGGCACGGGTGTGGGGAGCTGTCCACGCAGTGTCTCTTGGGGTGGGTAGACCTAGTCTCTCCATACTCGGGGTAAATAAGTATGTCTTGGAGAGTCACTCAAGAAAATCTCAGACACCTGAGAGTGTGTAAATATTTCATAACTGCACAGCAGTGGCTCCAGGGGAGCAGCCCTGTCGCGGCCGCCACCGCTGCCATCACGGGGCTGGGGAAAGCCGCAGGGCTGCCGCCGCAGCTGTGTGGGTTGATCTGCATATTAATGACTGCCTAACTGAATATTTATGTGTGCCAGGTCGTGCATGCGCAGTTGCGAAAAGTGGCCTCCTTCATCGCTAAAAAATCATGCCGCTAAGATGTGAAGCCACAATGGGGGGGTGCGAAGTGCAAGAGGGCCAACTGTATTTGGATTTGCAGAGCAGAATTTACCTGAAGGTTAATGTTTAAAGTACAAACGTATTTTCATCCATTAGGGTAATGAGGGGTGAGGAGGAGATTTGAAGTGACTTAGGTGCAAAATTTCAGCAAACTTTTTTTTTTTTTTTTTACTTTTTCAGGCTGGTATAAATGGCTATTTTATTTGGATGGGAATTGTGCCAAGAAGCTTAAATAAATGTGCAGTTTTATTGTAGCTTTAATTCTTGTTGTTGATGTTTCTGCAAAATGGTAAACTGGGCTCTTATTTTGAGTGTTTGAATAGGGATTGCAACGAACGGGGATTCCAGATTCCCAGGGGATTAACATGCAAGGAAAGCCTGTAATGGAATAATAGCCAGTGCTGCTCTGAATTTGGACAACACTGAGATGCAGATGTACACAGAGATAAGAAGAGAGCATAGACTCTGGAAAACAAGGGTCCTGGTCATATCATTACCTTGGGATAATGAGAAAAATTAGAGAGTGTTGTATTTTGGTAGTGCTTGGCAAAGCTGGACATTTGAGTTTGTGAGTAAGTGTTCAAAACATCTGGGTGTTTTCCAAACTGTACAACCCTTCTGGAATGTTGCATCATTAATCTCCAGATGTGAGAGAGGATATCATGGAAATAGCCATCCTGTGCCATTTTCCATCTCTGATCTTGATCAGAAACATGTAAAATGCACATGCATGTGATAAAGCAAAATATAGTTACTTAGTGTACTCGAATTTATTATAACCTCAGGACAGATCAGTTTTATCCAAAGAGTGGATGTTTAATCCACTCTGCTTAATCCAAAATACTTGCTACATCTTTATAAGGGAGGAAGCTAGTCAGTAAAAAAGTTGGTACAGTGAATCCCCTCTGTATCACGATTTCTCCTTTATGACCCCGCCCATTTGTGAAGCAATTTTTTCGCAGTCCAGCTTCTGGCATTTGCGACTTTTCATAGCCAGCGCATGCGCTGTGCTTCTGCTTTGCCGAGGGGCGGTGCCGGCTCTCCCTGTGAGGCGGGACAGGCCCACTCGAGGCCCGGCCCCCCGGGGAGGGCACGGAGGGAGGGCTCGGGGTTTCTCCGCCACAGCCTCGAGTTTACAGTCCCGCTGCACTGTGCCCGGTCCCCCGGGAAGGGCACACAGGGAGGGTTCAGGGTTTCTCCAACACAGCCTCGTGTTTACAGTCCTGCCGCACTGTGCCCGGCCCCTGAGCCGGTCCTGTGTGTCTCCGTGCCCAGTCTCTACAGTGGAAGGGTCACGCTGCACTATGTCCCAGGCGGCCACTGAGACCCAGTGCAGCACCGNCAAAGTTAAGGTTTTTCCAGGCTCCAAGAATCCTGACCAGAGCTCAGGGACACCCCTTCCCCGCCACGGAGGCAGGGCGAGCGCACACGGGCTGGTGCGGGGCCCCCGAGGCCGGTGCGAGCACCAGGGCCAGGACAGGCCAGTCTTGGGGGGGGGGAGCGGTGGCGCAGAATTTGCGCTGGGAGCACACACGGTCGCAGCAGCCGCTCAGAAATGGTTCCCTTTTCTCTCTTGTGCTGAGAGAGACAAGGGGAAGGAGCAGAGAATTGTCCGCAGTGCTGCGGCGTGCCAGGGGGTGGAGCAGTGGGCGTGGCCTGCATGCATATTAATGACCTGCACTTCTTTGCGAGTTTAGGGTTTCGCGAGGGCCTTTGCCTGTCCCGTTCATCGCGAACAACAGAGTATAACTGTATTACTAGATGGCCTTGGTCCAGCAGAGACACAAGAATGGCTGACTTGATGCACAAGACAGACATACTGAGGCTAGACTATTGAAAGTAGTAAGCAAGCAAACTCATTTTAAAGTCTTTATGGTACGTAGTGAAGTTTTCTTTTGCATTTGGCACTGGCCATATTATTTTTTGCAGTACAAGACCACTTGGGTTTTAATACATATTATTTTTCATAACTAACATACGTTTCTGAAATACCACATGCTATATGAATGATTAATTTAGGAGAATAGGATCTAAACCCCTTAGCTTGGATGAGGCAATTTCTTTTAAATGAGTGGAAGGTGGAACAGGCATCAGAGCTAAATATCCTCTTACTCCAAAGGACACTAACCCCTCAGGGCAGGATTCAGGTCATTAGCAGGTCAGTTTAGGAAAGCATATACTGTTGCTGTCTCCATCCATCCTGGCCTGAAGATAAACATAAAACTCCAGTTTCCACTGTTACCAGACCAGGAACCTTCACAAGCTGTAAGAGCAGCTTAACAATTGTTAAAATACACTTGTGAGTTTAAAAGCCTAGAGGTTTTATCGATGATAGAAAACATAGTGGATTCAGTAGGTTTACAAAGAAATGCATTACTCAAATCCTTTGGGTGCCATCAGAATTTTATATGCAAATATCTACTTGCATACTCTAAGAGAAGTGTACGTATGAAGAAAAAATGACGCACAGTGGACTGGTATGTTTAAGATTTATCAGCATACATTTAAAATGGCTACAGTCTAAGGTTACACACTAAAAGGACAAGTAATCTGGCCATACCAACTGTATGCCAATAAAATTGTTACACAGCACTATCCTATATTCATTTATATGCCATATGGGTTATAGAAAAGCTATTTAAGAATCTTTTGGAGGTTTAAAGGTTTTATTGTAAGGGTTATTTTCAAGATCCTGCTCCTGCAAAAGGAGGAGGTATGCTTATTAAATAGCAAAACACCTTTACAAATGACCTATGAACTTTTTCTTCCAAGACTTGATGTTAAAACTTATAAGTTTTAACTGGTGGGCACACTGAATCCTTGGTACTTGCTGGTGGAGCTGAATGCAGTTGTTAAACTGTCATAGCAACAAAGAGGCTAAATTCCCAAAGTTGTCCCTTTCCGCATAGAGCAGGAAGAAGATGGTCTCTTTCCTCACTCTCATTGCTTTTAATGGAATTACATTGTGCAGCTGTTGAAAGGATCTTAAGTGCATTGAAACTGAAAAGGACCCAAAGTTACCCAGCAAAAGGGAGGGGATGTGTACAGTAAATTTATTTACTATATATTGCAGCAGCTTTCCACATGGATATTACCACTGTGTTATGTTTGCTTAGACCGACCATGTGTATGCATATTGAAGACCAAAATCTAGGATGCTGTTTCCTGTAGAATGACAGAAGGTAGACAATGTGGGGGTTTTATACAATTAAGGGATCTGTATTAAGTGTTATTTGTCTGCACTGTTTCGAATCTCTAAGATACTGTACATATCCTCAGAGATTTAGAGACTGCAGGTCTAATACTGGTGTTCTCTCAGCTGAGGTGTCAGACCTTGTGTGACTCCATGTGCTCTCAGCAGCTCCTCCAAATGTGGGTGTGCATGCACATACACAAGGATGTTGTCTAGAACATTATTTTAATGGTAGCATTTCTTCCTGAATTGTTTTTCTCCCCACTGACTTCTCCAGTCAAAAGGTGTACTCTGGAAGGACAGAAATGGAAATTTTTGTAAAAAGCCTAAATCTGTTAGTAATCTGGGTTGATATCCTACTCTGTGGACATCAGCGACAAAAATCCTATTACTTCAGCAAGGACCGGATTTCAGTCTTTGTGATTTTTATGTTTATAAGATTCATGGAAAAGCCAAGTTCAACACTAAAAACACATGCAAGGTATAAAACCAAAATGCCGACATGCAGACTTTCAATAAAATAGGGTTTAATAAGTTATTCTCCAATCTGGATGACAGATATTGTGTAATACTGCTTTAACAGTCAAATCTGCCTTGATCACGATTTGGAGTTAAAGCAGGAGATGGTCAAAATATTGCCAGTGATTTTAATGTAAAAAATAAATAACAGGAAGTAAAAGAAATGTGTCAAGAGGAGGCCTGAGACAAGGTTCAGCAGCAGAGCGTAATGGATTTGATTGCTCCTGCTTTCCTTAGGAGGAGTCACTGCGTGTAAAGTATTTGGAGATAATATGTGCAGAAGGGCCACAGCCAAAGCCCTGTATTTCTTTTTCCAAGTCTCTGATGCAGAACATTCTTAGTTCCTTCACTGTCCCTTGAATTCAAATCCTGGCTTTGTTAGTCCAAATAAAATATAAATCCAGGATATATTTCAGTCCCATCTGTATGTGCTGGGGGAAGTACAACAGGTGGAATCCATTTGCTGAATAATTACTAGGATGCAAACAACTGAGAGCTTTACAAGGACGTCATCTCTCTTCATCACAGCTCTGGTGTTAAGGCCATGTTTGTTCCTGATAATCAGCAAAATTTGAAAAGAACAGTAATGAAATAAATTGGAGCCCTCTCCCCAAAAGCCATATGTTCAAACAACAACAGACTTGCTGTCCTTTCAGCAAAAATTAAAACAAATCCTTTGAAGATTACCGCAATTATCCTCCTCCTCTCCCTTTTAATCACAAGCAAGCTTTTGCAGCTTTCTCCTCTGACAGCGGGGTAGAAAGGGAAGTTCATTTCTGGAGAGACTGAATTCCGGGTGCCTGATGTCAGACCTCCTCCTGCCCATGCCTCCCTCCTGCCTTTTCAAACCTGGTGGCAAAGTTCCTTTTCATTAACTTCAGCTGTATAGGATCAGACAAACCTTGACCTCCAAGTCATGTGCCTCTGGAGAGACATCTTTATTGGCCTTAGTAAGAGATAACCTCTTATACATCTTTTAATGCCATATATGACACTCACTGCTGTGTGTGGATAAGCATTGGATTAATGCCTTTGCACATGGAATTTAATCCACCTACATCCCTCTCATGCCATTGGTGGCTCCAGATATTTGGTGCCCCCAACGTCATCTTTGTTCTGCAGACACTAAATATGCTTCAGGAACCAAAATCAGGCCTTCTTGGGAGCAACATCATGCAGTAACTCAAAAAAAAAGATGGTTTTCTTACTTTTCATTGGTGGTGAGTGCAGTTTGATTCTGTCCAGCTGAGCCTGGAGAACATGATGTGTTTGTACAGGGTAGAGCAGCAAAACTAGTCACTTTTCCTGGCAAGAGGTGGGAGTTGCTAGTGAAGGAGCATGGGCTCTGCATAGAGAGATCCTAAGAGGACAGATGCGTAGCATCTATGCCTTAGGAGCTGTGGGACTGGCCCTTCTGAAGCAGTCCCATCACCTCTTACTACTTCTCTGAAATGACAGGGAGCCATAATGCTTTAAATTCTTGTTTTACTTGGCCCCCCTCTGTTTCTATAAACTTTTAATAGTCCAGTGGTAGTAATGTAGAAGATACTGATAAGTAAGGCAGCTTTGAGGTACTACCTTCTTCAAAATTTTTTGCTTTAATTAAATGACTTCACTAGTTTTTGAAATGTAGATCCTTTTTCATAATGTAGGTCAAAGGAAATTCCTTGAGGAGTCATAGAGAAATAATTGTGGGTTTTTTCTCATGTTAAATACAGTGAAATAATATTTCTCTATTTTATTTTTTAAAATATTTTTTCTGTTCTGCATATTTGATATTGTATCTGCCAATGCTAAGATCCAACTAAGGAAAGACTAGCATCCTACATACTCATTTGATTTGGCTTTGTTTGGTTTTGACTTGAAGCATATGCTGCCATGCAGATTTGCTATTTTTCCTCTTGGGTTGCTGTTTGGAGCATCGCATAGGTTGCTAACTGCACTTTCTCTTCCAGGACTCTAGTTTCCATGTAGCTACCTTTTGTCAGAGTCTAGTCAGAGGACCTGGTCTTATAAAATAACATTTCCAAGTCCAGATCTTGAATTGCTTGTGACCTGCTGACATACAAAAGTATTCCATCTGACTCAAACATGACATGTTGTTTCTCTGTAGCATGTTCTCTGGGGTTTTTTGTGTGTTTCAGGACAAGCAAATTATTATTATTATTATTATTATTATTTTATTTTAGTTGACACCTCCCTGCACACATTAGCATCATTTGTTGTTGTGGAGCAAAGATTCTTCCTTGTGAATCTGTTCTTTGCTTCGCAAAAAAATAAAAGCAAACGGGTGACAACCCTGTGACGCTGTGATGTGCTGGAATCCTGCTCACCAGTAAATACCTGCTGAATAAGAAGTAGATCAGTGACCAAACCCAACAGAGCTGAAGCAGCTCACTGCAGTAAGATTTTTCAGGGTATAAAACATTTGCGGGCAGATTGTGTAATAACTCTACCATATTCCAAATAAACTCTTGGAAAGCCTTAAATCTGATCTTTAAGTTTGACAGTTGTGGTAGTTTGTGTAGTGGATTTTACCTACTGTAGCTCTATGTCCTCGGAGTACAGCTAAGAAAAACCTGTGAGATTGTTAAATGGGAGCTTCACCTGCCAGTCTGTGCTGCAAGATCTCTATAGCAACCAAACATAAATCAAGAAAATGGCCCCTTTTGTAAGTTGGTTAATAGGCACAACATGCTTCTTTAGAAAATCCAACTATTCTTTCAATAGACTTTGATTGAAAGTCAGCCTTTTCTACAGACACATTCACATTCACATCTAGTAGCAGCTTGTATGGCTGTCCAAGGTCTAATTTATTACCCTTTAAAGATTGGGCAAAGAAAAAATGGTTCTCGGAACAATGTTTACATTCAGAGGCATAAGCACAGTGCCACAAAAGAGCATCCTTTTGTTCTGAACCCAGAATATTAATCTTTAACCTACCACTTATTTTAACTCCTCCTGCTTTTATTTGGTTAGGCACATTCTTCCCTTGTAATTGAAATCTTAACGATTTAATACCTTATTTATTAGCAGTGCTGAGAGAACAGATCTCTCTGCTGTTGTTTTTCCTAAATCTTGATGTGTATTGATACATTCCTTAGGTTCTTCTGCTAGTAGTGGGAGCTGACTATTCTCCTGAGGTTTTCAATGGCAAAGCAAGGCATTTTGGCTACTAGTGTTCTTGACGTAAAATTTTGGTGTGCTAATGGTGCTGTTCTAGTAATCTTCTTCCTACTTAAGCAGCTATGCATTAGGAATATTTCTAAAAGATACGTTGTGTTCAGGCCCCCATAAATGCCAAAGGAAAATATGCAAGTGCTATACAGTAGAGGCGGAATGCCAAGGTGTTTTTGTGTGAGATCTGGAGCTGATTCAATAACCAAAACATAGATTTTCATTCAAAGGAGAAAGAAAACTTTGCAATTCTTCCTTTCTTTCCGGGTGAGGTGTGGAAATATACATCTGGTTCAAATATATTGCAACAGGAATTAACCCGTTTGCTTTCAAATAGAACAGGAAGCATGAGAGAACTGGTTTTCAGGGAGTGGATAAATTAAATGCATTTAGCTTGGCTTGTGAAATTGCAGCAGGGCAGTGCATGTTCTTGAGCATGGGGGGGCATCTTTCCTTGATGGATGTTGAGAGGGAAGGGCAGTAGAGCACAGCACTTCAGGACCTCATCACTGGCCAAAACAGGAGGGATCAAGTGACTCCTCCTTCTTCTGAAGGCAAACTGAGGAGAGTTTAGGAGGTGGGGGGGTGAGGGGGCAAGAAGTACTCTGAGAGAGCAAACTAGGACCTGTCTTCAGCAAAATCCGGAAAGCACCCTTTATGGTTTTCCTGAGGGGGAAAAAAAAGGTTTAAGATTTTTCTTTGCCTCAGAAGTGTACCAGCGATTCACATATGGATGCCAGGAGATCTGTACATGTATATACAGATGTGTACACACACGTGCGCAGTGCACACGCGTGCATGAGTATTTGTATGTCTAAAGGAGGGTCACTGCAGCCTGCTTTAGATGGAGGCTCAACACATAATTTGAATTTTCATTTTAATTTTTTGTAAAAGGTTGCCAAAGCATGCAAAGTTGTGTGAAGCTCTTAGCTCGGCAGTGCTTTGCCCAGTGCCACTTTCCCTTTCAGAGTTAGTGTGGGATGTTATTTGTGGGAAGGTTCTGTAGCAAATGCTGCCAGGAGGCATGGCATCGTCCCTGTGCCAAGCACTAGAATAATTTTCACCATGCTTATTAATGTGCAAAAGGATAGTATACATTTTACTTCGTTGCATTAAAAGAATGGGAAAGTTTGGAAGGGACCACAGTGGGTCTTCTGGTTCAACCTCCCTGCTCAAGCAAGCTCATCCTAGAGCACATTGCACAGGATCGCATCCAGATGTTTCTTGAATATCTCCAGTGAGGGAGACTCCACAACCTCTCTGGGCAACCTGTTCCAGTGTGTGGTCATCCACACAGTAAAGAAGTTCTTCCTCATATTCAGGTGGAACACGCTGTGCATCAGTTTCTGCCCATTGCCTCTTGTTCTGTTGCTTGGCACCACCGAGAAGAGCCTGGCTCCATCCTCTTGACATCTTCTCTTCAGATATTTATAGGTATTTGGTAAGGTTCCCTCTCAGTTGTCTCTTCTCAACACTAAACAGGCCCAACTCAGCCTTTTCTCATGAGAGATGCTCCAGTCCCTTAAATAACTTTGTACCTCTCCACTGAGCTATTCAGAAGCTCCATATCTCTCTGGTACCGAGAAGCCCAGAAGTGCACATAATCCTCCAGATGCAGCCTCACTAAGATTGAGTAAAGAGGTGAGATCAGCACCCTGAAGCTGCTGGCAATGCTCTTCCTAATGCACCCCAGAAGACCATTAGCCTTCTTGGCTCTCAGGGCACACTGCTGGCTCACGACAGCTTGCTGGCTACCAGGACCCCCAGGTCCTTCTCCTCAGAAATACTTCCCAGCAGGTCAGTCTGCTGCCTGTGCTGGTGCATTGGGTTATTCCTCCCCAAGTGCAGGATCCTGCATTTGCCTTTGTTGGATTCCAGACTGTTTTTCTCTGCGCATCTCTCCAGTGGTACGCAGTATATATCCTGGATGTCTTTATGTTATTAACTGCATCAGTAATTTGTCAGACATCTGTCACCCTTCAGACTGAAGTTGGTGAAACACTGCAACTTGCACTCCCTTCTCCTCCTAAAAGCCCATATTAATAAATTAGCACTGCTCGTGCTAATTTATGTTCATGTTCAAAATGTGTCATGTTCAAAGGTAGTCTGCTTCAGAGGAGGGGGCATAGGGAGGGTGTCTCCTGGCATGTTGAGGGAGCTTTCATTTCAGCTCTGCTTTCATTTCAGCCCTGGTAGCCTGCCTGGTACACACTGTGGTGGAGGAGGTGTCTGCTGTATGCTTTAAAAAAAAAATAGCAACAAAGAACAACCAACCAACCAACCAAAAAAACTCCAAGACACCCTTCAGAACTGGCCACACTTTTCACAAAATGGGCAGGTGTGTCTGTGTGCATACTCAGGATTAGAAATACCTTTCAGAAATTGTTGAGTTTGCATATTAAACCCACCACCTCTCTATACATACGGTCTCCTGTGAGGACAGATGTCACAAACCTGTGCACATTAGGGCAACAAGCTTCTGGCATGAAACTCCATTAAATCAGCAGTTGACACATTCTGCATTTGTTTCTGCATTTTGTTTTGCCCTGTGGAGAGTGTGTTACAGCAGTCTAATTCCAAGTTGACAAAAATACGGATAAACTGTGACAAGGTTTGCGTGGAAGGGAATAGGTCATGCCCTTTTCACCGGTCTTGAGCAGAGGGAAGTGCTCTTGGGCATGACCGCTCTGTGGGTGCCCAGGAATAGTCTGCAACCTAATACACAGGTTTTAAATCTATTAGGAACTGACAAGTTGTTTTATTAGTGGCAATGACATAATTTTCCCCAGCTTTCCCAACTGCTTTCTTCTGTGCTGCTAACACTCTCAGTCTCATCTAGGCACAGGGGCAGAGTCACACATTAAGAAGGTGATGTGAGGAGGAGTTTGAAAGCAAAGCATGACCATAAAACATCTCTCTTTCTTTTGTACTTCTGGAGCTTCCCAGGGAAAGTAATATTTTGTACCTAATTTTTTTTTAATGTTCCAGCCTAGTCCCACATGTAGAAAAAATTAGACAAGACAAATGGCTATGAGGAAACCTATCTCTTTCTGGGAGGTTGTTTTCTGATGTTGTCATCCCATTATTTCCACTTTTCAGTTTCTTGTTTGAATGACTGATGGACTCAATCACTTCTTATGTTTGATAGGCAAATATAGCACTCCACTTTGCTAGTGTGTGTGTATGTGTATGTGTGCGCCTATGATAAACATTCATTTTTAATTTACTCTGTTTACCTTGAGAGACTGCCAAGAAGTGATTCAGATATTCCAGTGCAAAGGGTTTTTCTATTGTGATGCAGGACAAAGGAATGTTGAGCATATGCTCTTTCTTCAAAGAAAGAGAATATTATTTATTTGTGCAGCTACAAGAGGGCTGGTTTTCCTATGTAAACACTTGCTTGATTTTGTTTGTGGCACAGTCTACTAAATCTATTATTCCTGTGTTTGAAAAGTTACTGTGCAGTGACAAAGAATTTCAGTGGACAGTCCCAGTGTTGCAGCCTGTGTGCTGTTGTACAGTGAATATTACAGGTTTCATCCATCTCATGCTGCCAGCACTTTACTTTGGGGTAAACACTTTCCTAAGGGACTAATTAATGGGAAAAAAACACCCTTTGCAGCCCTGCTTGGTCCTGCAGGCAGCTGTATGTTGTGCACACTGCCATTGCTTCAGAAGGCAATGCCGACCCAAGGCTGCTGCTTGTGTTTGTGAACAGGTCACCTGTCCAGCTGGTAATGTGGCTTGGCATCGCTGGACCTGCAGTGGAACTTGAGAAAGAGATGCAGATTTAGAAACAGTTGCCCAGAAAAATTGGTCTGAATCCATCTGGATGGATCGACAGAGAGAGAACTTCAAGAGGGCAGCCACCTGTGCCAATTTAATGTGGAGTCTCTTTGTGGCTCAGACCCAGGTTCTTTTTGTCTGGGACTGATTTTGAACTTTTTTCCTTCAAAATGTGCTTCAGACTGACTGGGTTTCTCCAGACAGTTTGGTGGTTTGGTGGTTGTGTTTGTTGAGTGACAGGGATTCAAGAATTTGTCAGAAGAGCTATTTCAGAGGGTTGCATTAAGCCTTTGGATGTAGAGAGATGTTGTGTCACCCTCTTTTTTTCAGAAGAGACTTCCAGGTCTTTTGATCTTGCTGTGATACAGTTCAGTCACCATTTACTGCTGATGGAGAGAAGTAATCTTTGTTTTCAGGAGCACATGATTGGTCTCACTGGCATCTGATGCCAATGTTCTGGAAAAGACAGCAGGTTGGCTGACGTTACAGCTATCACTTGTGTGGCAGAGAGTGACAAAGGCATTGCATTGACTGAAAGACCGTTCATGATCTAACAGAGCAAAAATACTTTGTAATAAAATTATCTGATTAAAGACTTTCTTGATGAAAAGACTTACTATCAATGACTGGCAATAAAATAGCACATTAATTGGAAAATAAAGTCAGTGCTGCAGCCTGTCCCATTAAGATTCCTGTGATTGCAGTGTTCATGGACTTTATTCTGAAGTTATGAATATGGGTTGATGATGGTTTACGCTTATGTGGTACAGGACTGACTTCACAGCCCAGCCTGCTTTTTCTCCTTTTCCGAAGATTTATCATCCCAGGAGGTGATATAACTGATTAGGGATGTTTAATCTGACTGCAGAAAGGATATCTCAGTGTATAGGATAATACCTTTTAGAAAATAGATTAATTTCACCTTTATCTGATTAAGTTCTGTAAAACCTTTTTTTGAATGGTACATAGAATTTTTATTAACTATTCCCAGGCATCTGTTATAAATAGTCACTGCAATTTGTTTGGCACAATTAAGGAAGAAGCTTTCTCAGAAAATTTTAAAGAAGTATCCTATAAGGCCACAGCGTTTACAGTTTAACACGCAACAAACAACATGATGGGTGAAGAGGGATGATGACATGTCTTTTCATTTAGATTGAAGAAAATTGCCATATGAAGTCTCCATTCTGGTGGGTGTTGGAACAGAAGCTGAAGAATACAGATAATTTTGAAGAGGAGATTCTAAAACATATGTAAGCTGAAGACATGATAGTTATGTCCCAGCCTGAAAGAATGAGACTGAATTGCAAAACTCCAGCTGTCCAGTTTTGGCTTCTTTTTGTCATATACTGTAAAGCTACAATTTGCAACTGTGATTTTGTTTGGAGACAGCCTGCAATTTAGAGTCATGTTTAGTAAATATTCCTTGGAGGATTTGCTTGGTAACCATTACTCTGCAGATAGGAGTGAGATACTGGACAAACATGACAAGGTGCAATTTTGATTTCTTCATATAAACTAGGAGTAAGTAAAACAAAAATCCATTACTAAATTAACAGTGAAGGGATGCCTTGCTGGGTCCTAAGATTTCTATAGGTTATTCATTCAGGCAAATATCAACACATTCATAACACAGATTTCAAGTCTATTCTGTACTAAACAGGCAAACAATCCATTGGCATTGCATTTATGGTTTCCTGGAGTTCAGTTAATCTTTTTCTTTTAATATAACAAATTACTATAGATACAGGTAAAATAGAAACCTTATTGTAAATGTCCTATCTTGGAATTTACTGGTTTTAAAAATACATCAGTACTTCTACTGTTTGCATTGTTGGAGCCATGGTCATCTAAGGGAAACAAAGGTCAGATTTGTTCATTTTTTTAATTGTTCACATGCTTGATGGTGGATGCTGAAAAGTTTAAGGCTTGCTATAGTAAGTGTGTGAGAAAATCCCCAGAGCAGTGTGTTTTCTGCTGAAAGGTATCAAGCACACTTCCTTGGACAGGAGTAACTCTGCTGCTTGGAAGGAAAATGGTCAAGCTTTTGTTTGTTTGTACTTGTGTAGGAAATCACTTTTTGTTCCAGTTCTAGGAGATACCAAGTAAAAAGCCCTTAGTTTGCTGTGTTGAAAGGTAAACTAACACAATCACAAATAGTTCAAAATATTTACCTTTTAAAAGAACGGGCTTGTGACAACAAATAGAGCATAGTAATGAGCTGAAACTAAGAGCCATGTGTAGCGAATGAAAAAAATAGACAAAATAATGAAGCCAAGAACTAGGCAGTGGGTATTTGCAGCAGGGAAGTTCTCAGCATCTCTGTGTATGCATTTGCAGACTTCTGTGTGTATTTCTCTATACCTGTGGTGCAAGATGGTTTGTGTCAGCTGCTTCAGCGACCTGTATTGGGACACCGGTTCTGAAGTATGGCTTTGTGGGCTTCACACACCCATGCATTTGTCCAGGGGAACAGAATATTAAGGCCTCAATATGTGTGTGTGGCGTTATGTGGCAGTGGCTTGTCAGAAGTCTGTGCCATGAGGTGGTCTGGCCAAGCCTCACACCTTCAGCAAGAATTTGCTCCTCTGACCCAATCCCACATCTCTCCCTGCCCTCGCCTACTGCTCTGGAGTCTCTCTGAAGGGAGAGACTTTGTTGGGAGGAAAGACAGCCTGGGTGTATTCAGCAGAGGTGAGAGGATCACACTTAGTCCTTCCCTGATCCCACAGGCATAGGTCAGAAAACTGAGCCTATACCAGGGAACAGGAGATCCCAGTGGCCCAACAGCTGGTGGGTGGCTGGGGCTGCCTGGAGCCAGAGCTGGGCAGGAGTGTTGTACACAGAGCTAAAAGCCTTGCTGCATGTGCAGCAGACACAGGTAAAAGCTGAATTCTTCTTGACTTCAGAATAATAGAAAATAATTTGAAAAATGTGCAGATAACTAGTGTCATTAAAAGTTAATTAGAGAAATGTGGGTAATATTACACCCACAGCTCTGGATGCAAAGTGTTCCTAAAGCAGCTGTTTCACTCGGGGGACACATAGAAGACTAAGAACTGATTAGTTCAGGAGAAATAACACTAAGTTCAGTATAAATTGCTACCAAAAAAAAAAAATTATTGCAAATGTTTGTTTTGCTTGATTGCCTTTGATATGTGCATACTTGTTAGGGAAGGGAGAAGGTTTGTCTGCAAGGAATTAGGCAAGTGACATGGTGAGGGAATTAGCCTCTGTTAGATCCCAGCCCTAATGGCTCCAGCTCCCTTTGGGTAGAAGCCTTCGCCCCACATCTGTCTGCCAACTCTGTCTCCTGCTTTTCATTAGTGCTCCAGCCTAAGTTGCTAGAAAGAGTGAGTGCATAATGCATCCTCTGCCCTTGCCTGGAATGGAGCAGGGTTTAATCCAAATGTGAAAAACACTTAGGGCCTGAAACTGCCTTTTTTTGTGTGTGTATGTGTGTGTGCGTGCGTGCAATCTGTCTTTCCAGAGGTGTGTCGTGCAAAGGGAAAACTGAAAGGTGGGCGGCTAACAAGCGTGCTGGGAAACTCAGAGCAAGCAGAGACGCGACGTATGAGGCGCTGCATTCATTTTCCCCTGTTTTTGCAGTTGGCTGGGCCTGCCCTGGGTGAGAGACAGATTTGTTGACTCTGCAGCATGGGAAAGAGCCGACAACAGATTTACTACGGAGATGACTTAGCAGCCCCCTCTAAGTGTTATGAAAAGAGTTTAAAATGTTTATATTGGCCCCTCCGATGTACAATAAATTGTTATCCGAAACAATTGAGAATAAAGAAGGGAAAAGTCATAATTGCCTCTCAGGAAATGCAGGGGCTGTTTCGGCGCGCAGGAGCGGGAGGGCGTTGGGTTTCATTGACTTGGTCTGGCTGGAAAGCAGCCTGCCCCACAGGAAGGCCGCGCATTCCTGTCCTCTCCGTGAACCTGCCTGAAAGGAATACAGGAGTTATTGGGTAATCAAGGCTTGTCAGCACCTTGGTTATGCAGCGTGGTTCAATCCGATAATGTGAATGGAACCTGTAATAGCGCTGATGAAAAGCACGCCAGTTTGAAAGGGGCCTTGAATGATTTTTTTGTTCATTTTCTGTTTACATGTAACGCGTTATTGATGTCGTTGCCTTCTAATGTGCCTGCTTGTTTCATAGAAAAACTGGGAATTATTCATTATTTTTAAAGAAGAGGGAAAGAGAAAGAGAGAGGGAGAGGAAGGAGGAGTGAAAGAAAGAACCCTGTTACGTGAAGAAAATTGCATTCGAATGCTGCGACTGAAACATATTGATTTTCTGGCACAGACTTTTTAGATTAAAAATGCCAATACTAAATCCTTTCATGACCTATAGTTCATATGAAGTTCACATGTCATTTACTATTATTCTGGAAAAAGCAGAATCTTTAATGAAAACGCAGTTTGAAGGAATGTCCTGCTATCCTGGCATTTGCATGCAATTGTAATAAGACTTGATTAAGAGATAAACATGCTACTGAGGCAGAGGTTTAGGGTGTTTTTTGTAAATTGAAGTCCATTTATCTTTTTTAATTGCTTGCTTGTCTTTGCCCTCATCTAGAGCTTTATATCTCCTATTTCTTTCCTTTTATTTTTCTTTATTTTACTCATTCTTTATGTTATGATAGGAGGCCAAAGAAACTCATTTTTCCCAGCTCTAAGCACAAGGATCTTGCTTCAGATTTTATGGCATTCAGGGGATCAATGAGTCAAAATGCTATTTTGATCTGCAGTACAGCAAACATTTCTCGTATAAATTCCCAGAGATGACCCTGACTTCTCCAACTGTTTTCACCCCTTCTTAATAGAGACTTTAAAGGTACTGATGCCATGCTATTGTCAGATTGGAAAATTTAAGGCCAAATCCCTGGCTCAGGTGATTTCAAACTGCTGGCTATTTCCTGCCACTAACAGGGCTAAATTTCACTTCAGTTTTTTTCAAGAGGCCTTGATATTTGTAAGGGGAAGACATGGAAATAGGAAGCTGCTGTGTATCTGCTGGCCTCAGCAAGACTGTGTGAGGGACATGTTCATCTCACTGTGCTGCACCGGCCTTTTTACTCATGCACGCTGGTCCACATTATACCTGTGGGAATGGTACCTATGGCTCCTGGGTGGGAATGTTCCTTCACAGAGAAGTCTTTTGCATTTTATCCTGAAACAACACAACTCTCCGTCACCAGCTGCTATAGTCATTGGAATAAGCATGGGAGTGCATATTTATCAATGATAGGGCTTCAGTATGGTATGGGTCTGACTCAGGAAAGCAATCGAGTCCTTCCTTATTTAAAAAGGGGCAGAGGAAATCTGTGTGATAAATGTATTTACTTTTCCACAGGTTTGTTTGCCAGCCATACCGACAGGAAGCGGCTGTTGGAATTCAGGCGGCCAGCTGCTTTGCTGGGGAGGCGGTAGGAAGGGGCTTGGTGCCCCAAGTGCTGGCAGGGGTGTCCTCTGGGAGAGCTGCCTCTCGCCAGGCTCAAGCACAGCCTGGCATGCTGGTGAGAGTCCCTGTGGGCCCCGCTAGGGATGGGAAAACTGCCCTGTTTGTTGACTGTGGGTCATTCATTGTAGCAGGGAGACTTCTCCTTGTGCCGGGAAGGGGCAGCACCCAGTGCCTGGAAGTGGGCAGGGCTCTTTTGACATCCCAACTTCCAGGGCTGATTTTTGAGAGAATGTAATATATTAATACTTTAAGAGCTTCTGTCTCCACTTAAAAATGTACAACTTATGCATCAGAAAGAGCAGTAGTTGTTGTTTGTGAACACCCTGTCTCACTAAGCAGTTTGATATGTCTTTATGCAGTTGAAAGCGGGAGCTCTTTCCTGGTGCCACCTGTGCCATACTGCCTCAGGGAGAGCATGGCTGCCTTTGCATGCCTCACTGTGGGCAGGCTCCTCTGGTTTGCAGTCAGCATTTTGCTGGAGATCCATGGCAGCAGTGGGATGGTGCCTGCATGGCATGAGGTATGGCTGGTGAGTCATGAGACTGGCCTTTACTGGGTGGCACACTCTTATCTAGTGTGCCATGGTGGCCACCAGGTTGCTGAGCTGCCCTGGCCCCAGTCACTGTGGGCAACCCTCGTCTATGAGCACAGCCTGCACTTTGTCTGACTTTGGTCACAGTGGGCCATGCCACCTGGTTTTGCTGCTGTTGCTTTCATCTCCCTCTTCCATTTGTACTCTCGGGAGGATCGAGAAGGAAGGACAGCCCCACTTGATCAGTTTGCACTGTGTAAATATACCCAATAACAGAGCAAAGTTTTTCTTGGCAGGATTCTTCAGTGGCTGCCATAACTCCTGAGTGATCAGAGGTCTTTGCTGTGCACTGCTTTCCATTTTGGCACTGTACCTTGGAATAAAGATTCCCCTCTGGAGATGTCAGATAGAGGTGGCTTGTATTGCTGGTGGTGGAGGAGCAGAGCACAGTCCAGGACACAAAGCAAGCAGGAACTGAGGTTCATATGCAGCTTGCCTCTGAGGCTCTGTCCGCTTCAGACAAAAATTTACAGTGCCTTGGTTAGATACACACCTTTCATGTCTCCTTTCTGTTCCTATATCACACATGTGGGTGAACATGAGAGTCAAAGGGAGCAATGCAAGGCCAAAGCAGGCTGGGAGAGCTCCTGCCTTTCTCAACTGCTTCTTACAGAGCTGCGCCAGACGCCTGGGGTGTAAGGTTATTGCAGAGGTTTGAATTCTTCTCATGATATATAAAGATTTTTGGTGCTTGTTTATCAAAGTTATTTGTTCAACAATGGACATTGTACAAAATATTTACTTTCTCTCCCCAAACACACAGAGCTGGGTGCATTGTTTCCTTCTTGGTGGCACCACAGCAGTGCTCCTCAGTCAGAAACTCCGGAATGAAAACAAACAGGTCATCTTGCATCCAGTAGGAATTAGAAAAAACATTTAAACCAGAGCTGAGGTTTTTTGCATTCAGCACACCGCTATAGCTCTTGTGCCATAAAGTAAAATATGCACACACCATTGGAAAAGCAAGCTTCTGCCTTACCTTGGCTCAGATGCCCTTATTTGCCTGTTAATGATTTTGAGCTAAAGCAAAATTTGATTTTGAATTTATATTGAATAATGTGGACATTTTCTCTTGCTTATGTAAAGTCTCATGAAAGGTGCTGGAATGGTAGCTGGAGACTAAAGCCTATGGAGGTGCAGGGCAGGCAGCAGAGAAGCACCTAGGGCAGCAGTGGGTTGCCTGTCAGCCTCCAGCAGGGCCTGCACAACTACTTTTAGAAACTGCTCAAGGAGCTCTACTCAATATGCAGTCGTAATATTTGGCCTCCATGGCAGGGGAAAAAAAAGAAGTAAAGAAAGTGATGTAAATAGACCTCTAGTTAAAGCTCATAGAACAATTGAAAAAGGGAACATCCAATGCACATATCTGCAGATCCAGATAATACACCCCTTAGGAAATTATAGTGTAAGTTAACAGTAGTTATTTTGAAAACATCATAGAAAAATCAGGGATAATAGAGAATTAATAGTAGTGAGTAAGAGCAGCTATTCTGGTAGTAGTGAGCATTTAGTTCTTAAGTCTAATTTCTATTCCTGGGAAGAAAAAAAAGCAGGCAATTAACACAGAATCACAGAATCACAGAATATTATGAGTTGGAAGGGACCCACAAGGATCATCTAGTCCAACTCACCATCTAACACCCGTACAGAGACCAAGAGCACATCCCAGAGCATAACACCAACCTAGATCCCTCACAGTCTAGCAGGCCACTCCGAGCCGGAAGGGGCCCAGGGTCATCCAGCCCTACACCCCCCAGCTAGACCATGTCACTAAGCTCCTCGTCCAGTCTTCTCTTAAACACCTCCAGGGATGGCGACTCCACCACCTCCCTGGGCAGCCCATTCCAATATGCGATTACTCTCTCTGTGAAAAACCGCTTCCTAACGTTTAAGATTGAACCTCCCCTGGTGTAGCTTGAGGCCGTGCCCTCTTGTTCTGGTGTTGTCAGCCTGGAAGAAGAGGTCTACACCCATCTGGCTGCAACCTCCCCGCAGGTAGTTGTAAACAGCAATGAGGTCCCCTCTGAGCCTCCTCTTTTCCAGACTGAACAGTCCCAGTTCCTGTAGTCGCTCCTCATAGGGCCTGCCCTCCAGTCCCTTCAGAAAAAACATCTCAAGGATAATGGAATATATGCAGAAAATAACATAGGTTTATAAATACACAGCAGCATGTGTGAACTTCGGCCATGATGTACCTCAGTTTTTCATACAGACAATGCCTGATAGCCCTCAGTCCTTGTTCTCCTCTGCATCAGGTTGGCAGCAGGCATCTTCAGGAGTCCCAGTGGTCTGAAGTGGTCTGCTTTCTTTAGCATGTGGTCGTTTTTAATATTTGGCAGAGGACTAGTTCTGAAAAATGCTAAACTGTGTTCACAAGCATTTGAGATTGCTTCTTGGTCTGGGGCCAAAATGTTTCCCATAGCCCCGTTTGTGGGACTGTGCATCTGGAGGAGACAAACAGGCTTTGCCCTTTGTTGTCACTGAGCCTGAAGCTGAAAGAGCACAAGAAAGGTATAAAAACGTTATGGAAAATTTACCAAAATTGTTAAAAATTGTTGGTGGGAGTCTGAAGAACATACAGGGGATCCAAAGAGGTTAACCAGACAGCTAAAAAGAAAAGACAGTTTAAAAAACATAAGGAGGATGTAGTGTACCAGTAAAATGTAGGAAATTTTCATATGATGGGAAGTTAATGAAACCAGTAATAATGGAATAATAATATTTTAGTAGGCACTGGTTTATAAGCATAACATCCCCTCCTCCATACATAGGGTATGTTAAACTCTCAGAAATATAGAGAGGAGGCTCTGATTTTCCTCTGTTACTTGTTTCTTCCAAGACAGTTATCATCCTCCCTAAATTTTATTTAAAGTTCACAGCAGTCTATGCAGCTAGTGCAGTTTTAGGTTAAGCATATTTTATCCATAATTGCTATATTTGGTTCTCAAGTTATTATTGTAGTTCCTTGGGGTACATTTAAATCCACCTTATTGTAATAGATTATGGAATATAGTGGCTAATGTGTCTAATGTAAAATAAATGACTATAATGATTTATGATCCAGCACTTCAGTTTTATTGAACATAAGGATCATTGTACTAAAATGGATGGTGTATTGCTGGTTTAGCATAAAATACTGAATAACATATTCAAGGAAATGAATGGATTGGCCAGTTCATAATATTCTGCCCCTTCAGCTGAGAGGTCTTTAATAAGCAAGAGTGTCATTACACTTGAAAATGTATGTGTAGGTAATCCATTTTCCAGAACAATGACAGTGATAGGATGAAGCTCTTATTAAAGAAGGGCCCTCCTTACAGGGAAATAGAGAGCACATCCCTCCCTGCTGGAGGCTGTGTCCTGTGTCTGTGTGCTTTTGGTTTTGTTACAGAGGTTAAAGCAGTCTTTAGTGCTGTTGAATTTAAAAATATCCATTTTAGAGTGGGGGTTATAAGGTGGTTTATAAGGTGGAAAGCAATGACACCAGGCTTTGATTTGCATGGGCTCACGCTGAAGTGCATCTTTGCTGGTTGTAATATACACTATAGTCTTTTTCAGGTATTCATTTTTATCTCGTTTGAAGGCCAGTATAAATTATACCTTTGTATGCACCTTACTTCTGTTTGCATCCAGGTTTGGTAGCATGTATTATCTTCTACTAAATGTTAAAAAGATTGATGAATGTTATAAGAGGCAATACCACTGGGAGTGGGTGTTTGGCTTGCTTCAGCGTCACCAGCAATGCTTGTTTTTGGATAGTCACAACTAGCAGTGTCCCAACTTAAACCCTTGACTTCCTGGAGTTTAGCCTCAACTCTAACTCTTTGACCTCAAAAAGGAAGAAGTCTTTATTAGCAAAAGGGAAAATTGATATGAGTCACAATGTGGAGAGAATACTTGAAATTTAATCTGTCTTTTAGAGCATGTCTCTAAAAATATGGAAACAAAGCTAAAATGATGAAAAAGATACAAAGAATAGAGGTGCTGTTTTGAAATACTTGTTCAAAGGAAACTGTTAAAGGGACACAGATGATTGTGTACCTTAGTATTTTCACATTTTCCTACGATCAAAATAGAACAGCAGGTTGTAAAAGACTAGCTTCCAGCAGTTTGCTTACAATAATTTGTAGCAAAAATTACATTCTGTTACAGATTGGAGAGAGGAAAAAAATTATATGTTTTGGGGTGTTATCCTGAAATAACTCTACATCCATTTTCTTAATAGTGCTTGGATAAAGCTGTAAGACACAAACTATTAAAAAGGCATATTTACACTCATTATACCCATAGTAAAAATGAATGAAGAACTCCTATTGATATAACTACAGCTTCAAGTATTAAAATAAACACGATCAAAGTACAGTAGTTCTGTTACAGCACTTGCAAACAAGTCATCTCCTCACTTAAACAAGACCTCACCAGCATTTTGAGTGGGAATGAGTTTGTTGCTATTTTGTCATCTATTACTAGCTTTTCCTGTCAGTGAGCACATCCTTTGGCAGACATGCAGGGAGACATTTAAACAATTCAAAATTATTTTGGCAAAAACTGAAGCACCTACAGTTGCAAAAACACATCTTCAAAATTTTTATGTATCCAAAAATGTTTAGGCTGGCTTTGACATGTAATTGGATCCTGTTTTATAGCCAAACCATTTCAAGTTTTTAATTTCTTACATCTTAGTCAGAGTTTTAAGCAGATCAGTCATACCAGCACACTCAGAAAATCCTAAAGTAGCTGCAGCTGTGTTTCTAATGGAAGCATAAATTGTGTCGAAAGCTGTGGTGGGCTGATCCCCTGCTTTGGTGCAGGATGATTCCAAGGACCTGGCTTCTTCTACTCTTTTGGGCTTTCAGTTATTCTTAACCATTTTGGCAATAGAAAGTTAGTGATGCTACTTTACTGAAGCCTGCTGTCAAACTTTCCTTGCTGCCTAGTAAAGCGTATGTTTTGAGCAACAAAAGTAGTTGAAGAGCATATTGGCTCCTTGTTGACTCTGAGCTTAAGGTCTTCTCAGTATCATTCTAGTATGATAGCATATGAGGCTCTATTTTAGTGACCTGGGTAGGCTTGAGCAGAAGTACCAAAAGAGATCCTAAGGCTAAGCATGTTGGAGCAGCACCCCATTGCCTGCTCATGCATGATTGTGTTGCAGCTCAGATCCTAGTAGGGTGATAAGGCACCCCTTTGCTGGCCTTGTGGTCCCTTACAGCTGCTGTCACCACATGGTGACATCTACAACGTGGTGACTAAAGCCACAAAAGCTGATGCAGGATGATGCCCAGAGCTGCTGCCACACTGGCCGTGCCCCTACTCATTCCTGGGACTAGGCCCATGAGCATGAGCAGGGTGGCAGTGCTGGGATGTGGCTGACTGCAGCTCACCCCATTTCCCCCTGTGTTTGAGCACAGGCCCATCCCACAGCGAGAGCACAGATGTGCTTTATCACATACCCTCTGCATACAGCTGCACAGCACCCTGCCCATCTCCAGGACTCATTGTGGAGAAGAATAACTTGGACTCTGAAGCCGAATTATGATTCTCCCTGTTTCTGAAAGCCCTTTGAGTCTTTCCTCCGCCATGGACATCTGGTTTTCACATCACAGTTACTTCACCCCATAAGCTTCCACAAAAATTTTAAATAAAATATCACTACTAACCAGATCCACAGGGGAAAGCAGTGGCTTTGCTCACAAATAGGCACATTGTTGAGGCTGGAGCAAAAGGGGGTTCTTTCATTCATACTGGGTTACATCACTGAGCGCCAGCCAAATGACGGAAAATAGCAAGAGCTGTTATAGGAACAAGTTTATGTGCTGCAGATGCAGGAAACATCACTGCTAATGGTGCACATCTGATGTGTATTCAGGTCTCAGCTGTAGCATTGCAGGAGTAAGAGGTGGGCCCGGTGATGGCCTAAGAACTGTGAGCATCACATTGCACAAAGGTGGCAGTGGCCCTCAAACTTGGTGTGCAGGTCTCTTGTGGGGTAAAAAGAGTCTTTCCCTCGCCTCTGTAAAGACATATGTGGATGTCTGGATTTGCCTCACCCCGTTTTAGGCATCTCTAAATCCTATACACTAACTCATAATTGTAAGTCCCCTTGACAGGCAGTGAACAAGCATTTCCAGAGTGGCTGTCTAGACAGGGTGATACTGAGGTACCCTTACAAATACCTGCTTAATTCTGAGCATTGACTGACTAGCACTGAACTAGACATCTAACTTCTGGATGCTGAAATTAGGCAAGATACTTTCTCTTCTTTTAGCTTTCTTTGTGATTCTTTGTGTGCATTTTGCAAATCTTGGTAAGTGCATGCAGAATAAATTAAAAGGTCTGTAACTGCCTCTGCACATATTTATGAGTTTAAAATAGTAACAAGATCCTGCCTTAGGAAAATTTTGTCAAATCCCTGCTTAGTGAAGATCAGCAACAGCCTAAGCACATATATATCTCCAGGTACCTACTTATGCATATCTATCTATCTATCTAGAAAAGACTCCCATGTCTTTATATTCTTGTAACAAAATTCTCCTGTTAACATGATTTGTTGAATACATTCAATACTTATTCTTCTGGGTGAGTACAATGAACAAAATAGATGCAAAGAAATAAAATAGACATTTTCTTTTCTGATATATGAGAAATATTAGGGCCCCAAGATTTATCAAAGGATGAGGAACTTCCTCTTGCATCTGAATGTGGATACAGTACTTAGACATAGCATTCCCCATAACATAAAGATTTTATACTGTGTGCAATCAGCATAAAATAATGGAAATATATGTAGTGGCTTATTGTTTGCATTAAATGTAAGATCGTTTCTGTAAGATATTACAGATCCTTGTGAAGCTGTTGTGTACATCCAGACTTTCTGAAATTGAGTAAGATTTATGCAGAGATTTCCATGATGTTTCACAGAAACTTTTTTTTGTTACAAAACATGCATTTGACTGCCTGTGATGATATAGGACATTTCAGCCACCTGCTCAGTTTTCCTTAATATACTTGTGTGGGGTATGTGTGTATTTGCAATAATATGTATGAGTTATGCACTCTTTTTTATTTAGAACTCTTTATTGTTTAGAACCATGTATTTATATATTCACACCTGTCTGTGTGTGCACAACATATATAAATGTGAGGATTATGGTCTTATGAGGTTGGTTGTGTTCCTCTCAACATGTAGAAACCACCTTTTTTTGCAAAATGAGATAGTGCCCCTGGGTGGGGGCTGCACTGAGTGTCACTGTGGGGATGTTCAGTAGGGATGCTGCTGCCTCTGTTATAGTATCCATTGTACCTCTTTCCCTGTGCACCTATAACTCAGTTGACAACATCTTCCTACTGAAGGCATTATGAGAGATTATTTGTAAAACACCTGGAGTGCAGTACTCCTTGGACACCTCATGGTTTGTGTTTCCTAGCTCCAGCTGGTGCTGCAGGTCCACGGGTTGATGCCAGAGCCCACAGTAGTATCTCTTTGACTCTCAGCACTAGCCACGTGCTGCAAAGAACTACTATCCCTCTCTAATTTGCACAGAAAGGGATCACACTTCTTCCAGTACCTTTTCCAGGTAGTGGTCCTGCTCTAGCACCTGTCAGCTACAGAGGGACAGACTGGCAGGGAGCATTGTTGGTCTAAGCTCAGCTTGCCCAAGTCAGACCCCACCCTGCTTTCTGCTATCAGTAGAGGCACTTGATGATAGTTTTCATTATTTAAGTGACAACTTGATGATATCAATAAGATTTTGTAAAGTCGCACGCAGCAATTTCCCAGATCCTCCAACTCAGCATTGCTGCACTTGCCTTTGCATTCGCAGAGGTTTCCTCTCAGACCAGTGCATTTCCCACCATGCTCAGAAGAGGCAAGTAAAACCTGCATAATATAGCATACATAGTTAAAAATCCCTCACAGGTTCAGAGGGCAAAGGAGAACGTCATCGCTCCTTATTGCCTCCCTTTCATATGTGGCCTTATTTGATGGTGGTGGGATGTTCAGCATGGTTTGCAAATATAAAACCCAGCCAGGTCTTTTCCAGACTGTGGAGCCCAGTGTGTAGATGGAGTTAAACAGTTTCACATTCCTGAAGAGAACAAGAATGTTTTCACAGTAGAATCTGCTCTGTGTGAATTACAGGAATTTATTTTTTCAGTATGAACTCCTTGGACACATTTTTTTTGTTGGCTTGTTTTTTAAAAGAGGAGATGATATGCTATGAAAATGTCTACTGTGGTAACTAACTGTGTTGTTATTAAGGTTTTATTGGGAAAATTTGGGTTAAAAAGTCCAACACCTCTTGAGGAGGGACAGAAACAAACATCTTGGAGTATTTTCTCCTTCTCATTTCTGTGTGTATGGTTAGCTATGGTAAGTTCACACAGTTGTGCCATGTGCTGTCAGGTATTTCCCGTTGGTATTTCCTGGGGAGTGGGGAGCGATGATGCTGCATGGGGTGAGCGGCAGTGGCTGCGTGGCAGCTCAGGCAGATTGGGCAGCATGCTGCTTTGCTCCTCAGGGGTTGCACAGGCATGTTTTACCTTGTGTGCTGCAGCTAGTAGTTGAGATAGAATATTGCAACCCTGTTGGATCATTTTTGCCTGTATTAGTGTTGCTTTTTGGTTCTTAGTGAAGTGTATGTGTCTTGAGGACAAAACCTATTGAGGCTACCTGCCAGATGAGGACGCATCTCTGACTAAACATGCCTGTCACCAAGGCTCTGCCAGTTAAGAGATTCTGTGTCACTGAGGTTTCTGAAATGCTTTTTCCAAGCAGGGTTTATTTCAGATTTTAAAATAGGATTTAAAAAGCACTACGTGAAGCTAAATATTAATTTTGTTGCTTTTCTAGCAAGAAGGCGAAGGAAACAGAGTGTGTTGTACTATTCTATCATGCAACATTAGCTTCATGTCATGGGATAATAAAAATCCCCTCAATATATATAATCTTTTAATTTGAGCTCTAAGGGTCAGATTGAATTTTGACTTCAGACAAGTTCTCCAGGATCCCCATGGCTCTCAATGGGAGGTTTGTGTGCTCATCTGTGGGCAGAAATCACAGTTTGGAGCTTACACATACAGACGTGCTTCTGTGAGGTCGCCCCAGTTGCTGTGGGTCACTTGAGTCATGGGGATTGGCCTTATCTCACAGCATCTTTTGGAAAGGAGTTAAATCAGCCTCACCTCTACCACTGGCTACACATAGATAAATGCCAAACAACAGATGATAGGAAATAACCTTTTGTCACAGGTAAATGGTTTTTGGAGTCACCCTGAGGTCCTTTTTGGTTTGACACATGCGAAGAGATGATATTAATCTAATACATGCCACTGATGTCTGGGGGATGAGGGGTCACGGGGAAAGACCTCAGATCCCTTGGTGAAAGAAGCTGGAACATGTTAGTGGCAGTAGCTCCAGTTCAGGTATTTTGGATAACCCTCAGGAAGACTTCCTCTTTTTAGATATGATTGCCAGACAACTGGGAGATGAGTTGGTCAGGACAAAGAAACAGCAGCAATACATGTGAACCAGGGACTACTCTGAACTTGTGTAAGACATGATATGCTGTCCTCTGCCAGGGATGGCAAAGACAACAACAGCTCTGAGCCACAGAGCCAGTTTTTGTGCTCATCTAAGCAATACAGGCACTTTGTAGATGTTCCTTCTCCTTTTCTGTTCAGGGAGAAACACAGGAGCACTGCCTTGACGTTCTCCTGAAAAAAAAAAGAAAAATCTTTGAAGGAAATAAGCTTAAAAAAACTTAAAAAGGAATGCAGGAAGTCTTTCTTTAGGGATTTGTGTATCACATGTGGTGGTATCTCATGTATTTCACTGCTGTGCTGCAGCTAATAACTTTCTATGCCATCTTTTTAACAAGACTAATATTCTGCTTATACTGACAGAAGAAGTGAGTTATATTCTGTATCATCATCTCTTCCACATTAAACCCAATATGTATTTCAAGGTAATGGCAGAAAAAGCGGACTTGTAAGCTACCCCCTCTGTCTTTTTTTATCTTTTTTTACATCTAGGCAGTGACATGACCTATTCTAGAGACAAAAAAATAAAGTTAATGAATTGCACAGTGAGACAAGCTTTGATATACAGAGGCAACATAATACAAACATTTGATTTTACTGTATTAGACAGTAAAATATGGTCTTAATCAGAAATCTTAATCAAAAAGCTTATGGTGAATATTAGCTTCTACTACAGAATAGCAAATGCTCCACATTTCTTCACAAAATCAAATGATCCACAGAAGCAAATTTTTTTTATATATGCTGTATCTTCACTGAGTTGTTACTTTATGTGCATAACTTGGTAGCAGACTGTTTTATAAATGCATTGTCTAGAGGTAGTAATTTTTTTAAACAAAACCAAGATGTTGTGAGTGCTCAGCACTTTCCACATTTTAAAACTGGAACAATTGAAATTTTATGCAATACAGAACTGGAAGTGTGTTGTGCAACAGGAGAACAAATGCCAGCTAGAAGCAGTCAGGGAGAGGAGGGACTGAAAGATCCTAGTGTGTTTAGTCTAGCAAAGCACAGGCTGAGCAGTGTGCACTAAGCATATGTGCTAAGTACTCCAGAGGAGAAGGCTGAGAGATGGGAAAGTAATTAGTTAAATCTAGAGGACAGTCTTTGCACAAGAGCATTCTGGAAATGCACAGGTGAGGAAGTGAATGCAGTTTGTAGAGGAGAGGAGGCTTTACTGACCAGCAGAAGAGGGAGGTTCCAGAGCAGCCTTCTGAAATCAGCTGCAAGGGGCATAAGGTGATGGTTCCTTGGGTTTTGTGAGGGGACTTCAATAACACGGTTTTCTTGCAAAGGTGCTGATTGGAGCTTATAATATCTCATATCCTCTGTCATCCTGCAAACCCACAGGTCCTTTGAAGATTCACTGCATTAGGGTGCACACAAACATGTAAATTTTCTTCACTTAAGACTTAGGGTTCATTGAAAGGAGCAAAGTCATTGATATGTGCTAGTCTTTCTTCCATAAATAGATTTTGGGAGGATGCGGCACAGATGGTGGGAGGAGATGCCTTCTGCTCATTGCCACTAACAGAGCAGCATAGGTGAGGGCATCTGTGTGTTGGGTGCATGCTTGTGTGCCAGTGATGGACATTGCCTTTTGCAGCCACATTTCTCTGAAATGCCTTTGGCTTGGTTCATTATTTGGTGGGTTAATCCACTACACAGAAATACTCATAAAGCTGATAAGAGTGAATGATGTTTGTGCCACACGAGTGCCGTTCATGAAGGTGTGACTGGTCCACCACAGCATGCCCGTGTTTCGCACTCACATGTAGTACATCCAGGCATACTTGTTAGAATCCTTCTCTTTGTGTCTCCATGTGATTTTTCTGACCTGAACTGAATGGCCTGAATTATGGTGCTCATTACCTAAAGGTTAATGTTAGCATTGTGGTGATAGAAGTATTTTGTTTTTTCCCTTCTGTACCATAGGCTTTGCAAGGAGAGAGAAAAAAAAACCACTCAGGCCTTATTAAATCACTCATAGACCTGGTGTTAGCATGCCTTGCCAAGAGCACCCCTGTGTATTGCAGTGTTTTCAGGGCTGTAGGTACAAAAAAGCGCCATAAAGTACCATCCAAATAGTCTGGCTCAAGCTGCAAATGCACAGAACATGGAAAAGTAAGAAGCATTTTGACAGATGTGGTAGCACTGGAGGTTTTCTGGTTTTAGGTATAAAAATCTCACTTTAAAAAATAAAATGTATGCTCAATAATATTGGTTATGGAACCAGGCCACTCATACAAATAGAAATATGGTCTTTGTTTTTACTACAAGAAGCTGTTCAAGGATCTTTCTGTGTTGTGATGTGTTGTACTGTTCAGGCTATGCAGTAAATCCCATTTCTGGTGCATGTTTCTGTCAACAGAAAGTGCTGCAGAGCAATTGGCTTTGTCACCATGGGCTAAGAATTGTCTCTGTTCCCTTGACTGGACAAATAACACTGAGTTTTTAGTAGGAACGAGAGCTACATCATACAGATGTAAGGTGGACATCTAAAGATGGGCTGCAGAGGGCAGAGGCACAAAGAAAGGAGATTTGAAATCCTACAGAACAAAAAGGATACAACATGCCAGGTACCAGTGCACTTGCAGTGCGGTGTTCTATTGTGAGGGCTGCATTTACCACATATGAGATGAGAATATGGGAATTAGAGGACACTGTGATGGATTGATTTCTATTGTATATACCACAAATACAGTGAATCCTCTCTGTATCGTGACTTCTCCTTCACGACCTCGCCCATTTGCGATGTGAATTTATCGCAGTTTTGATTCCACCGTTTGCAAAATTTTGCGGCTCAGACATGCGCAATGCATCTGCTTCACTGAGAGGCGGTGCCGGAGCTCCCCGTGGGCAGTGCTGGCCCAGCCCCACAGGGAGGTCCAGGAGTCACGCTGTCCCCTGTTACTCTAAGCNCACAGGCGGCAGGCATGAGCACTGGGGCTGGAGAGAGGGCGGGAGCAGTGGCACGGGGTTTCGTCACGGCGGACCCGCGGATTCTCGGGGTTGGGAGGGGGGTTCTCTCAAGTCAGGGGGGGATCAGAAACGGTTCCCTTTGCTTCCCTGTGCTCAGAGAATCCGAAGGGAGAAGCAAAAAAGTGCGCGGAGCTCCCCGGTGGAGAGCACCCCTGGGGGGTGGAGCAATGGACGTGGCCTGCGTGCATATTAGTGACCTGCATTTCTTTGCGAGGTTGGGCTTTCGCGACAGCGTTGGCCTGTCCCTTTCCTCGCGATGGAGGAGGTATAACTGTACTAGATAAAAAAATCAGACTGTGGCACTTCTACACAAGTGTTTCGTATGTTCCAGGTACTTGCATCATTTCCTAAAAAGTAGGGGAAATAAACAGCTCCTCAATTGCAGAATAATGCTGAGGTAATCTGAACGACATAAAAATAATAAGCAAAGACGTGTAGGGGTAAAACAGTAACTGTATTTGTTCTCAGACGTATCTGCAGCATGTATGGCAATTTTCAAAACAGGCAGACAGCTACCAACATATTTCTTCAAAAGGGCAGAATTTGACTTTTACCCTTTACAAGGGCATTGAGTCGCCTGTCTGAGGAATCTTCATTTTGCCTGCAATCATAAGGGGCACTGTGTGGACTAATGTTGATGTCATTTCTCAGCTGAAGCTTGTTCTGTCTAAAATACCAGGGCCCAGACATCTTTCTAGCAGGAGAGCAAATGAAAATACGTAGTTCTGTTTGTAACTTCTCAACTGTATTCACACTTCAGATGCCAGTTTTTACAAGTAATTTGTAGATACTGCAAGAAAAACATTCTCTGTAAAGGTCAAACACTGGACAAGGCTTGTTTGGCATCATATGCGTGATTCCATACGTTCACATGTACGGTGACCCAAATTTAACCTTGGCCAAAGATAGTAAAGCACTGTCAGAGTCAGTACTTGCACAAAGATCGCCTTTGACGTGGTATTTCCTAGATCATTGCAACCTATAGGAGCTGCTAATTATCTGCGGATAACCAGAAAGGTAATACCTGTAATTTCCTTATCACCCCAGGCTGTCTACTCACAGTTGCAGTGTGTTAGTATGGGATGCCAGTATTGTGCGATGTGGGTAAACTCTACAGTGATGAATGACTTATGAGCCATTTCCAAGGTGACATTTTGATCAGGAAGCTTGTGCCAAGTGTTTTCTATTAAGCATTTCATTTCACTGCATGGTTAATCAGCAAAAGATTCTTCCAAAAATCCATTATGTCATATGTCATATGTAATATGTCAGAACCATTTCTCCTGGCTCAAAATGAAGGAGGGACCACAAATGCTTGAAAACAGCAAATCTTATTTCTGTATAGAGTTAAACAAAAAGGCAAAATAAACATACAGCTTTCCTTCTGACCTTGTTTAAAACATATCTAGATGAGAAACCATAAATGTAAAGGTTTACACAGCTTGACGTTATTCATTATGCAAAGACTTTCAAAAGCAATGCTAGCCAGTGTAGTATTATATTTGATGAAATCAGCACTACCTATATGTGTGTTTTGAAGCTGTAATAAGTCTTGGTTATTTTATATAACTGCAAAGACCTTTTGGAATATAGATCAAATCCCCAGCATGTTTTCCTTTCTTAGCAAACCCTTTTCTACATTTAGAAGGCTCAAATACTAAGATGACCTGCAAGTTTGTATCAGAATTAGTCTTTCTTTTCTGTAAATGAGAAATGAATTTTATATCTGATTTCTAACAATATGCTTCTCTTTCAAGTCAGAGTCAGTATAGAGTCAGTTTTAAATGTGCTTGAAACTTGTTCTTGACTAGTTGATTCTGACAGGGCTACACATGTATCTTGTTTACTTAAGGCAGGAGGTAGGCTGAAACTTTGGTTTTCACTTACTGACCATCACAGTAAGATGTCTAAATGGTTTCCAACTTGCCAGCCCTTAGCTCAGGCTGAACTCCTTTGAAATCTTCAAGAACTGTACAATCCATGGGTTCATTTACAGTCCTCACTTCTGGTTTGAATGCAAATAACTTTGAAGTAACAAATCACTGGGCAGACTGCCAAAGTGTCCTTGTGAAATGGGGATTCAAAATACTCTGTCTTTATGTCTCATCCATTTTGCTGTCCAGTAACGGCCCCATAAGGGCAAAAAGAACTTATGTCTCTTCTGCTTCAGGAAATCCCATATACCAGTTAGATAGTCTGCAGTTTTCTGGGACTCTCAATTAATGGTACCAAAATGGGAATAATTTCTTAATGTCTTTCAATGCCCAAAGGAGAGAAATAGCCACTTGACTCCTGAAACAGCCTTGTCACAATATAAATCTTCCCATAAAGGCTCTGGCAAGGCTCAAGCATATATTAAAAAAAAAAATAAATTCATGGTCAGTGACAAAGACCTGCAAATAGACAGACTCTGCTGGCTTAAACACTGTCATTTCCAAGGACTATTGGTATTGTTACTTGCCTTGAGAGAAAAGACCTGGACACAACCAGATACTTCCCCAACAGTAGTTCAACCTCACTGCTGAAAGTGCGTTATGCTTTAAACCCATTGCTGGAAGTTATCTGCTCTCATTTATATTCTTCAAATACCACCTTTTCTCTGTTGTCTCCTGACAGTCATTGCCTCTGAGATGTGAAATGATGCAACTGAGGAAGCCTTGAACTTCCACAGAATTTAGTTTTGAGTGTTGAGCTTTGTCAAATTGACTGAGTCACCCACAGGAGTCACCTACACTGGATGTCATTGTAGTCATTCTTCTGGAGGTGAAGACTTATATTCACATGCTGCAGGAAACTAGTGTCTTCCCTAAAACTTTCCCCTATCCATTTAGTTTTTCACTTGGACAACTGAAAGAGGAAAATCGAGAAGTATGCAAATCCTTTGTACAAAGGGTATGATCCTAAAGATTTCTTTTTATTCCCTTTGAACTAAGAATTATTTTCAGCATGAGAACCACCAGTGGGTGATTTGAAACAGTTTTACAGTTGCCTTCAGATTTACAATTCTCCTTCAAGATCAGCCCTACTGGTCTTGTGTCAGTCACCTGGTCTTGTGGAAGGTTCTCTGCCCATGATAGGGAGGTTGTAACTAGATGATCTTTAAGGTCCCTTCCAACCCAAACCATTCTACGAGTGTATGATTCTGTGCCATGTGAACTCCATGAGACTTTGATTCTGTATAGAGGAGCTATTGCAGAGTTCCTTATTTTCTCCTGTGGAATGGGCTTTACTCTGACATCAAAAGAATGAGTGGACAATCACCTTGCTCAGTCTTTCAGCTAAATTATCTCCAGCCTTTTTCCTGAGCCCTTGTCACATTTCCTTCAGTGAAGACTTTGGTGGTCAGACCTCACATTTTAGTGAAGCTGCTGCTTCTTAGTGTTTATTTGTTGTGAAGAGGCTCAACTAGTGCTCTTTAATATGGGATGGAAGTGCTTACCTGAAGTATCCTACCTCCCTCTGAAACCACTTTCTGTACTAGTCCCTGGAAATAGCCTGTAACACAGTGCCTATGTCTTTGCCTTCTGGGGTCATAGACCCACTCTAACAGTATCCTTGGCTAGAAATTCATAGTCAGATATTGCTCCCTTTGCTTTGCAGTTCGAGAGGACAGCATTGCTATCTTAAGGTTTCTGGTAATGAAGAATAAAGGCCAGGGGTAGAAGTCGCAGGGCCTTTTTGGTCTGGGACCTCTGGCAAAATAGAAACAGGCAGAAAACTTCAAAAACCCATTACAAAAGTATGTAACTTATTTTTTCTCTATTAGGAGGAAGAAGCAGGCTGACCAGGTATATTTATGCAGGTCATATTGTCCTGACTCTACCTTTAAGATGGGAGGATAATGGGTAAAACTGCACCACAGCAGAGAGAGAGATACTTAGAGAGAGAACTGCTCTTATCAGGAAAATCCTTGCTGCAGCTGTGCTTATTCAAAAGTCTTTGTAGACAGTCTGTGTGGACCTGGTTTGAAGTGATTTGAAGAGCAAGCAGGGAGAACCCAGGCTGAGACTGCAGCAGCTGTAAGGAACCTTATACAAAGCCTTGAGATACATAGAAATAGTGTCCAGATTTTAATTTAAGAAAACAAAAAGACAAAATATATCAGCTAAATGGCAAATAAGAAAAGGGAAGGAGGACAGTGGCCAGGAGAGAGGAACTCCAGGGTGGCTTTTTATTTCCCCTTGTGACTATTTTTTCACCTATTAACAGAAGTGCCTACATCATGTCCTTTTGTTTTGCAAATCACTCTAAAGGATGTGTTCATACTCTAATCATTTGTTTCCTCCTAATAAATGAAGGCACATTTATGTTTTTGTGCTTTGATAAAGCCATTACTGTAATTTTTAAAAAAACCAACCCTCTTTGCTAAGGTACCTTAATTGATGCAGGTGATAATAGTGTCTGAGCCTGGCAGGGAGAATCGGAAATCTTACTGCAGCCTGTGAAAGTAAGTAGCAATTCACCTTCCTCCCTACTGGGCAGTAAGTAGGAAAACATACCCTCATATCCACCAAAATGTTCTTTCCTTAATATCCTTGTCTCTGGTCCCAAGGATAAGATTTGTTTGTTTCCAAATCTGTTCCTGAGTCACTCAAAAATACTGTCCGAGCAGTATTTATGTGATGCATTTGACAGGAAAAAATATTGGGCATACTAGATCCATCATATCTGTGCAAGAGGCTGACTTGGAAAGTGCTGTGCCCTCAGAAGACCTGATCCCTTTAGGAGATGTCAGACAAAAACACTGGCATTATAGGCCGTTATGTTTGAAGTTTAGGGTGCCATTTTGGCATCGGGAATGAGAGACAGGTTTCTCTTAAGAAAGGAAAGTGAGTTGTTGCTGAGAAGGTGAAATAAAAGAAAACAGGGACTTGAGAAGCTGCTCTGTGTATATGATGATGGATTATTGCTGCTTTTTCTGGCTACAAGCAAGAAAAGAAAACAGGTTTTTTTCCCAAGTGTGGGGGAGAGTGGGGAGTGAGCAGTTTGACAGGGCAGTAAGACCACTTAACAGTAGAGAAGAGATTCTTAGCTAGCTTTGCCAGACAAGGATGAAATAAGTAGGATGGTCAGGTACAAACCTCTTTTTATTAGATCAGATGTCAGTGAACTACTCCTTTGGTATTTGTAAGCAAACATAAAAGTGTAAGGACATTTACAGCATTGACCAATGCTTCTCACAAAATCGTATGGGATGAGGCAAGTGCTACCAGGACTAGACTCAAGGTATGAAAAGAGCAGATGCATCAGTGCTAATGTCATTCCTTAGGGGAATACATGATGTCCTCATTAAGTTACTGCTATCTATATTTTTAATTACTCCATACTCATTATATAAGCTGTTATTACTGACCATTTACACAATAATATCTTTGAAACATTGTTAATCTCTCAGGCATGTATATTTTGAATTCGGTAAGCTAGTTTTGATTTCTTTTAATATTTTTTAAATGGTACTCATATTGTTGAAAACATGATCTTCTATGATTCATGTGATTATTTTTTTATTCCATCAGGGTTTTTTCTTTCTCTTGGAAAACTAATGCTGTTATTACTGGTTATGTTAGCAATTGTTGGTTCTTGCCCACACGTCTGGAACTGATTTTGTTCTCCATGTTTTTAATGGAGCTGGAGTGAATGAAGCTCTTTGTTTAGCTTTCTTTTTGTGCCTCAATATCATTAGGTGTCTGAAAAATGTAGAGCTTCTGTGGCACTTCACAAACATTAACTCACTGACCATGCCGAGCTCTACAGGAATTTTAATGTTGGGAGTTGCCTTCACCTGGCACTTCACTCAGGCTTGGTCCAGCTGTGTTCCAGGGCCTCTTGGTATCTAACAGAACCATGTGGCCCTGTTGCACACGCCTGCATAACCAGCATCCTCACTAACATCATCACACATCATTTGGTGTCTGCTGTGTATCAGCTGCTCTCCTAGTGCAGCTTTCCCAATAGCTTTGTCTCAGTTAGCAGCACTCAGAGGGCCTCTGTTCCCACTCTCTGCCTCTCCATCCTTCCACCCTGCAATGTACCTCTTGGATGACACAGTTTCTAAAAATCACATTTAAAAACATCATTGTATTAATAAATGTGTTTTATTATAGGAAACACATTCAACCATGTGGAATTCAAAACTTCAGTGCTTGCCAAACAACTGTGTTGTACTCAACTGTGTTGGCACCAAAATGCAAAGATGAAGGTTGCCTTCTGCAGGTTACTAGAAGGTGTGCTGAGAGTGTGCTGAGAAGGGGCTGGTGTAAAGGATTGTATTTGCTGTGGCTGTCGAATTCTTTCTCAGTGACACGTGCTGATGTGCCTCTTCTTGTGCCATCTTTGTCTTTCATCTCTTCTCCTACCATGCCTTCCATTGCCCTTCCCCCTCTTCTCTGTGCTTCTCCACTCTGTGGTCTTCTATTCAACGAAGCATTTCTATTACTTGATCTTTCCTACAGCACTGCCTTCAGCAGCCTTATTCTCTTTTTCCAGGGCCTTTGCCCTCCACTGGCACTGGTGGTTGGGTCTGTCAACTTTAGGTCCCTATACCCACACAGAATCACAGAGTATTCTGAGTTGGAAGGNACCCTTTCTCCATGTTGCCATGCCTAGCTATGGGAGAGTTCCTGGGATGATCTCTCAGAGCTCTGACTACAACCACCCCAGCATGGCTGTACTTCATAGGTGTTCAGTGCTCATGGCAAAGCCACGATGATGCCCCTGGGAATGGTCAGTGGTATCCATGGGACCACAAGGAACATTTCCTATCTCTTTACAATCATGAACTGTTCCGGATGGTCCTGCTGCTCTGAAGCATGTGTCTCCACCGCAGCATCACACACAGAATATCACACACAGAATGAGATTGTACTTAATTTCTTCACTTCCTTCTATGTGTGTATATTCCAGAGTTTTTCTTAATGGGCTTTTTCCCCCAAAACACTTGAGAAGACTGGCGGCTGAAGGGCTGTTTGGACTTTTTGAGTAATGTTGTTATGAGCTTGGCTATGCTCTCCCGTAGTAAAAACTGCTGTCCACTGTGTTTAAAGGCTTGGGACTGCTGGGGAACATCTGATTTATTAATGGCCTCTTTTCAGCTTCCTCCTCATCTTAAGAAGATATAAGCAGGTAATTAGCTAGTTGCCAAGAAAATAGTGGAAATAAACTTTAAAATTCCTCCTTGTAAAATGATTTATTTAACAGTTTTATTCTGACATGTGTGTTTTATGTTTTAATCATCTGTCTGTAGCTGAGAAACAGGCCAGGTCTTTTCATCTTCTGCTGTTAGATTTTAGAGGACTATTACTACATGATTTTGTTTTCTCTTTTGTTGTTGCATGTAAGTGTTTATGTTGGCTTTCTGGTAGATACTTAATTAGATTGTAAGTGATTTTACACTAAAGACTGATGTCCAGTTTTCTTTTAGTCCTGTCTGGATTGCTCTGGTTTCTGGAAGGAATCAATATTCAGAAATGTATTGAACTCTTTTGCTCTGGCTTTCCTTCAGGGACATTACTTACATTTGATCATCAGTGCCAGTTGCCCAGGGTGATGGAGGTGTTCAGGTACCTTGAGTAATGGCTCTGTTTCTGTTATGGTTGCTGTTTGGAACCAGAGCTCTAGTATCTGCAGATATTTTCTTCTTAATGGTGATAAAAATGAAAAAGACTAGCAGCTGTTGTCAGGGCTCTTCCAAACATTTTTCATTCCCTTTCATCCTTCCTGATAATTTCCTTTGATGGTAATTCTATTTTTCCAGTTTCCAAAGCTCATAATCTCAAAGTCCTTTTTGAGTCTGAGCCTTCTTCAGAAGCTTGCGTTAATCAGATTATTTGTGAAACAGCCTTAGTATCACCCCAATAATCTTTATGAGTATTGAATGACCTGTACCCTTTGTCGGGAACTTACACTAGGTACACAACTGTCATGAATTACCCTCTGTTAACCTGCGTACTTCTGCTCCACTTAAGCATTTTCCATTTCTATTGGTCTCATTTGTCTTTCAGATCATCAGAGTCTCTACCCATCTTTCTCCTCTGCTGAAACAGACACAATAATGTTTGAAGAAAAAGATTCATTTCTGTAACTCATCACTTGCCACTTTTATTCACTGTTAGAGGAAAAACATGAATTGGCCAAAAAGAAAAATGTCTTCCTTAAAATGGGAGCCTGGAAAGGCCCTTCTTTGAAGTGCTGAAGACTTATATTTACAATTATACCCCTCAAGGAAAGCCAGAGGGATTTACAGTAAATATCAGAGTTTGCATCCAGAACTGCTGACAAACCAACTTCCTTTTGATAGATGGATTCATTATCACTTTCTAATTACAAGCAGATTTCCAGGTGTGTTCACCATGTTATAAATGAAACCTGTCCATTGTTATACAGTGATGGCCTCTGGGTCAGGCATAAGGGATCTATAGTTCCTCTTCTGTCATTGGACCAAATTAATCAGATGTATTTTTAACAGATAACCTTTACAAAAGTGACTGATGGATCACTTGGTTATGTGGACTGCTATCAAGTTCATCATCTCCAAATAAAGGAAGGAACTCCGCAAGACTACAATATGTCAAATGCATCAGTCTCAGTGTATTAAAATACTTTCGGGGCCAGATGCTACTCTTCTGAAAGGATAGAAACCTGCTACATCAAACATAGATGTTTCCCTGCATCTGTGGGTCAGATTCTGCTCTCAGATGAAGGCTTTCTGGTTATGCAGGCTTGCTGTCACATTGAAGCTCCATGCATGTACAGCTCAGGACAGAATTTGCTCTCTAAAAGGTAATACAATTTCTACCGGGTTCTGTCTACTTTACTCTTTTAGAACTGTGTTTTTTAAGAGGGTATTGGAAGCTGTACAAATCAGTGAAATACAATCTTTGTCTAATCCTATATCCAGTGACATTTAAGTGTGATTTTCTACATTCCAGTCACTTCTTTTGATGATAAAACAGCCTATCTTTTAATTTTATTTTGAAGAATATGCTTGACATCTCTCAAACTGAAATTAGGTTGGCAGAGCCATACCCTTACTTATGCTGCAAAATGAAACAAGTTCCTAATTGTCAAAAGATTAATCCTTGGCAGTCATCCAGGGCAATATTTGCTGTAGCAACTTGGTATCCATCACAGTTAGGGACCAAAGGTCTTGTCATATATGTATTCCTTGCAGCAGCCCTGTAGCAGGGCAGTTTGGTCTCACTACACTGGGCTGTTAGTCTCTGGGAAACTATCCATTCCTCAATCAGTGCCCTCACGGGGGTCACAGTCTTTGATGACTGAGCTATTGCTAAAGACTCAAATATAAAGCTCAGCCATACAAAAAAAAATATATATCTAGGGGTTGCTTTTGGGGTATTGCAGCGTTTCATGTTAGAGGTGTTAGCATTTACTAGAAGTTTGGTCCATCAATAGTAATAACAATGTTAGGGAAAGGTGAGGCTTTTTTTTTTACTGTGAAAATGACTATTACCTGCGTGTTGATACTGCTCAAATTGGCTTATTTTTAATTTTAGTTTTATTTAACTCATTTGGTACTGAACTGCAAAGCTCCTATAGCAGCACCTTCATCTGCCAGCATGACCAGTCTTGTCCCTGATTTTGAATACTGCTTTTTTCTTTTGGAAATTCATGCAAGGAGAAGAAACCGGGACAAGTTCTTGTTGTCCTGCAAACCTAACAGAAGGGAACGTCAGTATTAGAAATACCTCACATAAATTACCAAAGGTAGCAGTCCTAAGCCAAAACTCACCCAAACCCACAAAATGCTGCTCCATATCTCTTCTTCCATGCAAACCACCTCTATTGTGTTTTGGGTGATTACTTCAGTGTAGCTTTAGAAAATTCTTCAAAGGAAGTTTTATTTCCACTATCCATCATAGAAATGATAATTTAGAAAATGGTCTCATTTGATTCTATATTGATTATCACTGATGCTGTGTACCCTTTGACTTTCCACACTTCTAGCTGGCAAGGAACTGCCCCATATTTGCATGACAGGGGAATAAATGGAGAAAAATTCAGTCTGCTGCAGACTGATAATTTGGGGCAGGGGGGTGAGAAAGATATTTTAAAAATTGGGTGTAGCTTTGTTTTCTTTGATTCCCATTTTGCACTGCTGAGGTTGGCAGGATTATGAGGTGCGGGTAGGATCAGGACTTGATCCCTCACTGATGAGTCTCTGCCTATTTAGTGCTTTATAGGCCCAAGGGAAAGGGACAAATTGACAGAGCATTCTGGTGTGCTGCAGTCTATATTTGGATCCCTGATTTAAAGCTGACAGATGCGTAAAATCGTATGTAGCCAGAAAACTCCCTAGTGAGGACACAGCTGGATATATTGATGAGTCGAAGTTACTCTTGTTAAGGCTGGCATTAATTTATATGGGGCAGATTTCCTCCAGATCTCTGTTCTTGGTCATGTAATATCATTGACTGTAGTTTTAGGCTTGTTCCACCCATTTTGGGTCAAACCATGTGCTTTTTGGATATGAATGGAGAAGACTTGTAAATCCAAAGCACTGCTCTTCTCAGTTCCTGGGTGAATGCCATCATACCCTCATTTAGATGTGGCAGCTGTTGTCAGTTACTTAATCTCGTAAATAAAACAAGGCCAAATTTCCACAAACTGAATCCGCCTCTATCACACGGCCTCCTGCAATGCCTTAAATGAAGTGCGTATTTTTGTTTCTCAGGAGTCTCCCTTTATAACCCACTCTACTGCTTGATTATTTCCTCTATGTCATACAGGAAACAGTAAGTCATTAATAACCTGCCTCAGTTTTACTTTCCTCTCTTGCTTCAGCCTTGTTGTGAAATAATGTGACCCACAGATGTCTGTGCAAAACAATCCATTGCATTAGTGACAGATGCTGTTGAGGCTTGCTCAGTGAAAGTGAGCTATCACAGGCAGGGAAGCTCAGGTATTCCTGCTTCTTTGATCATCTCTTTTTTACTTTTGTGTAAATTTTGAGCATACTGAAAACTCCCAACAAGGCATGTCATAACCTACTCTTGAAACCAGCCTGAGGTGAGTACCAGTCCCAGAGGCTTGAGGGGAGCCAAGAAGTAGGTTTGCTGAAGAAAGGCAGTGTTAGCACTAAAATTGACATTCACTTGCTATAGAAAGGTTGAGAAGGATGTGAAGTACACCATATATACCAGTGTTTACTTGCTTCTTTCTCTGCTAAGAAGGAGATAAGATAAATTGAGGTGTTGGAGTGTGTCCAAAAAAGGGCAATGAGGATGGTGAAGGAACTGAAGCACAAGTCCTATGAGCAGTGGCTGAGGGAGCTGGGGCTGTTTAGCCTGGAGAAGAGGAAGATTGAGAGAGACCTTATCACTCTCTACAACTGCCTGAAAGGAGGTTGTAGTTAGGTGGGTGTTGGTCTCTTCTCCCTGGCAACAAGCAGTAGGACAAGAGGGCACAGTCTTAAGCTGTTCCGGGGGGGGTTAGGTTAGACATAAGGAGGAAGTTCACAGAGAGGAGTGATTGAGAATGGGCTGCCCAGGGAGGTGGTGGAGTCACCATCCCTGGAGGTATTTAAGAAAGCCTGGATGTGGCACTTTGTGCCATGGTCTGGTTGACAAGGTGGTGTTAGGTCAAAGGCTAGACTTGATGGTCTCAGAGGTCTTTTCCAACATATTTGATTCTGTGATTCTGTGAAAATAAAGCCTCTGCATATAAACAAATGAAAACTCTCAGTCATAGTTAATTATATCACGCATATTGCCTTTCACAATGTTTAACATTGTCTGGAGTAAGTGAGTGAGTGATAGAAACTAAAATCTCAGAGCTAGTTTTACTAGGATTCAGTTAGGAGGCTGGTGTATGGGGATAGCTGGCAGCAGAAATTTCCCTGTAGTAACACTCATAGAATGGAGAAGATTCAGACTGACAGTCATTTTCATAGAGCACAAGTGCACACTGAAGCCAATTACAAGCTGATTGAATCTCCTAAGTATTGCTAATCGTTTCTACAATCAGTCTATAATACACTCTTCAACCATCAGCTAATGCACTGGACTCAGCTGAGCTCATAGCTGGAGAGTGCAGGCAGCCTGGGTGTGTGGCATGTGTCAGGTTGGCTAATGGAGGGGTGTCACCCAAGTGCTCTGCCAGATCTTTGTTTTCCCGAATGGTTTTTACTAAAGGCATGTTTGAGTAGTAGGGAAGAGTGAAGTTATATTTGGTAGGAGCAGAAGCATGAAATTGTACTACATCAAGAAATATGATTAAGTGGTGAGCCTGTCCACTCCTTTTTATAATAAATCAGAAAAGGAAGCAGAACACATGCACACAGATTCCTCATAGTAGCTGCTGTGACCTAAAATAGGGAAGTCTGAGTGTAAATTCACTGTGTGGAGAGAGAGGTGGTTACTGAACATTTAGATACCAACTGGAGAAACCTATAAAATGGCCTAAAGGCTCAATAATTTATCTGTTTAGCAAAGAGTTAAGCAGGGCCCCAAGTGCTGGAGGATCTGCTGTTCAGGGGGCCGGGCGAGGGGGAGAAGGGGTGTACCTTTTCCACTGTTACTATTTCAGAAACTTTCCACTGCTGTTCAGAATATCAGGGCATATAAGTACGTCATTTGTAAGCATTTTGTTGCCCATCAAATTTTTTAAATAGAAAGAAGGAAAAAATGTTAGTTGTGAATAGGAAAGGAGAAAGTGAGATAGAATTCTACAATGTATAGAAAGAATGACAGTGCTTTTCAACCTCACAGTCCTGTGCTACAGTTCATACAACTCAATGCTTAATATAAGTAGCCAGGGCCTTGCTCTCTTGTTTCCAAAGGGCTGAGGATCTTTTTCAAAGTCCTTAGCTCAAGGGGATGGAGGATGTCCTGCTTCTCTGTGTTCCCTCATTTCACCTTTACCTTAAGGAACACCATTATCTTGCAGTAATGAAACTGAAAATAATGGTAGAGTTAACATCAAGGACTTCAGCAAAACCACGGGCAAAATACTCCACAATCCTGCTCTAAAGAGGTTTCTATAGAACATCTGAGTTAAGCATGGCAATTACAAAGAAACTCAAGTGGTCTTTGCTTGAATTTGCAAATGTACCACATTGCATTATCACAAGAATTCACATGCAAGAACAGTTTGCAGATGGTTTGCATTGGCATACTTTATGTAAATGCTCTAGGGAACAGATGGCATCATGGGTTCTTGTGGCAAATGTGAATTTATAGTGCTCACAACATGCTAAAGTCTTTTGCCTGTAGCTGAAAAGCAACAAAAATGAAGTGGAAACTCAGCCCTGTAAATCAGTTTGCCAGTGTCTTTGCCATTGTAGCTATGGAAATGCTATTGTGAAATTTGAGTTGTTTTATTTGCCATCTACTTGCAATTGGGTGTGAGTGCATGAGGCACGTGGGTATGTTTGAGTGTGCGTATGCTGCTTTTAAATTAATAGACTGATATTGTGTAAAGAACAGGAAGTTGAGATCTCAACCATCATTTAATCCAAAGCTTTTGAATTTTTGATCCAAAATTGAATTAAGGTAATTCTAATTTTCTGTTAGATTGCTCTGGGTAAATCAACTGATTTTAAACAAATATTGGCAAATATTGTTAGAAAGGGTAAAATACCAACATAGGTTAGAATTGTGAATTACTGACCTCTCAGCTGTTTTGCACATACATATGCAGTGGGATGAGAATGAGGGCACATTAGTATAAAAGTAACAGTTCTTTCTCATTTGGACAGAAGTTGGAATTTGAACATCTGTAAAGAGGACAAGTTACATAAGAAGCCAGACCTGAGAGGGAGAAGGAGGGAGGAATTGTGTAAACAAACAAGGGACGCATTGAATTCCTTTGGAATTATTATATTGAATTTAGAATACAATTATTATTGCAGTATATTCCCTAATTATTTAGATGCTTGTAAAAATTGATTTTATGTAAACACAGCTTGTTCTAAAACAGCCAGGTCTTTGCAGTGCACATAAGTTGTTTAAAATTTATTGACCTGTCGTTCACATGTGTTACTTTACTAGCACTTAATGGTCTGTTTAGATAGTCTTGGTGTGTATGAACTCCCAGTGCGCTACTCCAAGCACCACACGTTGACAGGTAGCTGCCATGTAGATAAAATAAGGGGCCCTTCTCCAAAGCATACAGGGACACACAATCATTAGTTATTTTCTAATCTAAAGCAGGGATTTCCTTGGCAGCCAGAGGGAAAGAATCATTCTGATTTTGCATTATCTCTGCAGCTGAGTTCGGGCCTAAGTCCTGAAGCAATATGCAGGAAGGCCAAAAGCAAACAAGCAGGAAACCCAGCCCTGCATCAAATGGAGTTGATTTAAGGAGCCTGAGCTTTGAGGGTTTCTTTTGAATGGATCATGTAGACAGTGGCTGAGATTAGAAACTTATTTTGGCCTTCAAACTCTCACAAAAGATTTAAGACTGATAATGGAAACGTAAATTACTTTTGTAGTAGATAGAGATCACTTCAAAAAGCCAGTTGTGTTAAAACTTTCTGTGGTGTTTTTTATCCCATGTATAAATAAAGCTGTCCAAAAAGAAAAACTTAAACAACAAAACCCATTAATTCTTATGGTATTTATTCTCCTCTCAAGTCAAATGTGGTTTCTGCCTTTTTTCTTACTTTCTAGGGCTCCCATGTATTTTGTGATTTGATACTGCTTCTTAAGTCTTATTAAAAAAATTATGCTAATGATAGGATCAGTCTAGCCCAAGCTACGAACCAATACTCTCTTTCCACATGTATGAGACTGATTATTTCTGGAGACACTCAGCTTTTCTGGTGGTTGTGATTCTGGATCTGCAGCATAGTTATCTTAATTTGATGCAAGCAGGAGTTGCGTCCCTAAAATCCTCTGCTGGAGTGTCATCTGTCCTGCCTAAGTCAGTGGTTATCAGTGTGTCTATGAACCATGAATTCTGGGCACAAAGAAAGGTATTTATCTTAGCATTAAATGCTTGGTTTGAAAACACTGGCCCAAATTCATACTAATGCTACATCATACTATCTGAAAGCCTATTCTGAGAATGTTTGTGGCCCTGGGAATTCAGCGGCAAATTTTTCATAAGAAAACGATTTTTTCCCCCTCAGTGCTTAAATATTTCATAGGGTTCTTAAGTAAAGAATATATTCTGTTACTGTTTTCTTTCATATATGCAATTGCAGAGTTGATTTTCTGCCTTCATGTCAGGCCAAATTCTGCTCTATTTGACCAGCAGTAATCTGGAGTAACTATTATTTCCAGTGGATTTACATCTGTGTAGCTTGACATGACATCTACAGTAAGAACAAGAAAAGTCAGTATCAGATTTTGTTTACTGTGGCAGTAAAGATATTTATCCATCCACTTTTCAAGCTACACTGACTCCTCTATAGACTGAGCAAGCCCAGTATCCTTAAGTCTAAAAACCAATAACAGAAAACCACAAATGTTAAATCCTTCACTCCTGTGGCAAGCACTTGGCTTTGAATGCATATGGAGTTAAACATAAATAGCTATGGCAAATGCTTAAAAGAAATACATTTTCCCCATATAATTAGTATAATTCAGTCTGTGCTCCTTTTCCCTAACAAAGGATCATAAACATTGTTACCAGCCATCCATTAAAATTGACAATTAGAACTTTAAAAAAGCAGGCCATTCTCTACCTGATGTATTTGAACATAATTTATCAGCAATGGAAATGTCATGTAGACCCAAGAGATTATATATTTTGAAATCAGAATCGAGTGGTTAAAAAAAAATAATTTGAGAAAAGCTCTGCTTAATAATTCAGTCTTGTTCCTTTGCAAAATATGTCAAATTTTTTGCTTCAGTTTCATATTTCTACCATAGTTTTTTGCCCTAGCAGCAGCATGATTAACTCAGGAGGGTGTTTAAGTCTAGATCATCAACCTCCAGAGTGGTCTTATTTTAAATGGCTTTATTTAGTGATAAGTATTTGCCATCAGCCCTTTAAGTACAGGTGGTCTCATTTTAATGTGCTGAACATGAGCAAACTTTGTTGAAGATAAGGAAGCTACAGTAGCATTTTGCTTCTGAAAGTTTTAAGTCTAGAGATTTTGCTGTTAAAAGCCCCTTTTACTGAAAGCTACACAGTCATGTCTTATTATGCCAGCTTTTTCCTCTCTGAATATCAGGTATGAGCTGAAGTTGACTTTCCAGTGGTTCCTACTTTTATGTGAGATCACTGCAAGGATTTAAGGATTTCTTTTCCTTGGCAATTAGCGTTCAGCTCTGCACCAGGCTGTTGTGCTGCACTGTACCCTGCCTTATGCCTTAAGGGACAAAGGGCATGCGCGAGGACCGGCTGGCCTTGGCTCCTTGGCTCTCCCTGCCACTGCTGAGAGGTTGGCTTCCACAACACCTGCTAAGGAGTGTATCCCTTCTCTTCTGTCTTCTCGGCTAGGTGACCAGTGTCCTTACTCTGGAAGTAGTGCTGTGTCCCTCTTGACAGTAGACATCCACGGGAAGATAAGGAGTGTATACTAGACACAATTGAAAGGTTACCTTTTTGGCAAAAGTTCCTTTAGTTAGACAAGGGAAAGGCTAATAATGACTGTGATGTCTAGCTAATGATTAGACAGAACTCGGACCAAACTAATGAGATAGGGTGGGGCCCTCCCAGAAGGGATTTTGTTATTGTGTGATAAGCTTGGGCATTTGGGTTGTCTCAGTGCCAAAATTTTATACTTAGAGGAAACCTAGCAATTTTTACTAACCGTGATGGCACTTTTTCATCTCACTAATTGGAAACCAGTAAAAGCTTCATTGTACTTATGAAATATAAGTAATCAGTCTGTACTTATGAAATATAAGTGATCAGTGGGGGCATTAGTAATTCTGTGGTTTTTGTAAGGGGATGTGACATAAGATACATGAATACCCAAGGATGGGTAAGCAGGTAAGGCAACTGGAAACTTCTAAAGTTTTTGCATGGGTCCTGAAGATAGTTGATCATATTTCTTGTGTGTGTCCAATGAGGATATAAAATGTTGTATAAGTGTTGCTGTTCAAGTAGAGCCAGTTCTTCCCCAAACTGGGCAGCTCCAGAGATAGCAACAAGCACATGTGCAAGGACTCCAGCCCTCTGCTAGCAATGCTGATTGAAAACAGTGCCCGTCACAGTTCTGAATTGCAGAAAGAGACCCCATAGCCCATAAGAGTTATGAGATAGGGATGTTTATTAACAGGGCTGGAAGCAAGGGGGATTAGTCCTTACCAAACTTGCTTGCTTGCTGTTGTTTTGGCAGTGCCTTATATGCTACAGAGTTATACATATTCATACATGACCCCACCTGGGTCATGGTTGATATTAGCATATTCTCCAACATTCTGTAGTTTATGGGCGCACATTCTTTGCTGATCAGTGTAGTTAAAACCTAATCCTCTTAGCCCATTTCCAACCTCCTGCTGGCAATTTTTGGTTTATCATCCCCTGTGTTCACAACTTAATTCAGTCTTTGGTTTATCACTCCTTTTTTTAGCACTTCTCATAGGCTTGAAGTCTCATACCTAGTCACACAGGCTCTGTCTCCACTGCAGTGTGATAAACTGCCCTGAGAGTCACAAAAAGCATAAAAAGCTCTTTGACTTGCTTGGTTCCTACAGGTGTTGCTGGTTAGAGTGGATGCTGCAGGGCTTCAAAGGCTATCAGAAAAACAAGCAGGGTCAGGGCATGCACCAAGGTTGTGTCCTGTGATTAGTCCATACTGACAGCTGGCACACAGGCCTCCTCTCTCCACCAATGCCAGGCGTAGGTTATTGGTCAGCTGAGCAAGGATCTCCATAGGTATCCCCAGCTAATGCTGTCATGTAGTGCGAGGTGCTTTGAATGCAAGATAAGCCTCAGGACTGGAACTGAGCTCTGGCCCATTGTATTTATAAGTAAAGGCACTGTCAAGAAGAATTGTTGTACCTGTGCACAGACTCTCTGGAATTCATGGGGGACAGAGTTTGTACTAAAATGTTCTTTCGATGGAGATTGGCAAAATGGACAGAGGGCAAGGATGCAAGGTGGTGGATGCATCCTGGCTAAGGCAAAGACTAATAGACAAAGCAGGTACCCTTTGCTAAAATGCAGGCATAAACATCTGTGTATTTTCTTGTGGCTGTGACAGTGTGGAATACCAAGCAGATATTTTTTCCTGTGCTTAACTGGCTGTTGCCATATGATCACTAATAGTGGAGAGCTAGGCCTGGTACCTTCACATAAGCTTTGAACATACTGTCACGTTTGTGACTACAGATCTAGAGGTGGGGGGTAGGCATGATAGACATGCCACTTTTCATAACTTTCATGTTTCCCTATGTATTTAGACATACTTATGTCTGTTGTTAAATTGAGATCCCACATCTATTAGCTTTTTATTAAAAATTTTCTGAAAAATTGTATCTTCCCACACTGAAGGGGTTTTTTTATGAAGATATTCTTGTGGTCCCACTGGCAGGGCCTTATTAGCAGCATTAAGACAGCCTCCCAACAGGAAAGTCATGAGCCCTGAAGCTGTATCTTTACTTACATAGTCATTCCCTACTCCCTCTCCACCATTTGAAGGCCTGTAAGATCTTCCTCTGTATTGTTTTTAGGATTATGTTTGCTAAGGCTAGTAAACTGAGGGATAAATCAAAGGGATTTTGTGATCATAAAGATTTACAATCATCGCTATATTACATATTTCAGTAGGGTTAAAATAACAACTCAATTTTAATTTAAAAGGGGGATGGGAGTAGTATATAAAGAATACTAGTTTTTATGTACTTGTCTAATAAACAACAATGTACAGAACTGCACAGCTTGAACAACAGTTAGTAGGGAATACAAAGATGGTCTCAGAGTGTTTTCTGTACCTTTCTCTTCCCTGTTTTGCAGGTCTTGAATTCACTTTAGTATTTCTGAATTACTCAGTGTGACCAGTCACAAATACGTATAAAATAAATCATAATACTGATGTACAATTTAAAAGGCTTAGTGATAGTAATTTAGAGTATTTCTTCCTTATCCTTTAGTTTCCTAGCCTTTCAACATGCCAGTTTGATCAGATTTGTAGGCCATTCTTCTGAGCCCTTAAAGCTCAAGACTTCTAGAATTAAAACTGAGTTGCTCACTTGACTGCTGAGACTTAAGTGAAAAAAAAAAGGGGGGTTTAAATCTCACTATGAATTTTATAGATTTAGCAAAATGTTTTAAGATTCTTCCTAGACCTTAATGCCTTTCTTTAAAAGTAAGGGAGAAGATGTGAAGTCTTGATAAAATGCCATTTATTTAAAATAATCAAAGCTGGGACTCAGCTTTGCAACAGCCATCACAGATCGTCCTCTTTGCCATTTGGTTGCCCAGTGTAGCACACATTACAAAACTTCTCTTCGTACAGTCAACACAGAAGATATTCAGCCACCAAAAATACTTTCTATAATGAGGAAAGAGCATGTGAACTTGTACTTGGCATTTGTGTGCACCCTCACTGTCACCGTGCTGTAAGTGGTCCATGCAGCCAAGAGTAATTATGAGAGATGTGTTGTTTTGTGAAGCACAGTGCAGGCTCTGTACAACTGTGCAAATGGCTGAACATAAACCAAAGCAGCGGGTGGGCATAAGGTCATGTTGGGATGAGGTGGATGTGCGTTCAAGGGTAATTTAAAAAAAAAAAAATTAAATAAGCCTCCTTTGGATTCTAAAGTGTGATGTTAATTGAGAAGTATTCATATTAAACCAGTGACCAGCAAGAGGCTTTGCAAGGGTTCTTTTGGTCTTGTATAATGAAACTGATACATGAAAAAAGGAAAATCAAAGAATGATGTGGTTTCATTAAAGCACTATCTATATACATATTGTAAAGTTACAGCGAATACTCTCAGCGGGAGCTTTATCACTTCCCAGTGAGTGATGCACCCAAGTCCCAAGACTTCATTAAGTCAGAGAATGCAACACTTGGATCCAGGTTTTGACAGACCAGCAGATACAGGTCTCAGTTGTGAACTTGTATTTCATGCTTTGTTGAATCCATATCTAGAGCTTTGGAGAAAGTGAGGCACAGTCTGAGTATCTTTAAATAGTCTAAAATCACAGGCTGGCTCTGCATTTCTGTGAAGAACATCACAAAGCACTTTTGTTCTGGACCTCATATGATCTCTTACTAAAGCCTCTATCTATTAGTGTCTAATATCCTAACAAGGCCTATTAATTATTTAAAAAGCTCTGCATTATGTGTTGACTTTTGGTGGTTCTTGTTGCCACTCTACTGTCTGTTTTCCTACCTGTCATCTTTTCTTCCTTGGGTATGCATTGGAAGTTTGTTTTAAAGGAATAAAATTACACTTAATAAATTACACTTATTTACATAGTAGAAGTTACAGCATGATATGTATTCTGTTTTCCAGAAGTAAGCACACAAAAAAGGGTTCATCCCCTGGTTTGCTATCTTGAAAATGCAGGGACTTGGGTTTTCTAAACCCTCCTTCTTTTTATGAGTAATGATTAAAAGGAAAAACATTCTGCCAGAAGCATGAAACCTCTAAGTTATTGTCAGTCGCAAAAGCCGTGTAATAGGTTTGTCAGAGAGACCTTCAGAAGAAAGAACCATCTCTGTATCTTTCAGTGGGAACTTGAAATAGAAAAGCTGTGGTTTAATTCCTTATGGTGCTTTCTTGGCATCAGCTCTATCTCCCCAGCTCTTATTCAGGCCAAAAGAAAGAGCTGTTTTGTTTTGTTGTGTTTTTGCAAGAGAGTAAAATAAAATATTAACTGTGTTTTTCTTTTTAATATTGGGAGCATAATAAGGTCGCTTAAGAAAAAGAAAGCCAACCAGTAAGCCTGGAATGTCTCTCATTTCTTTAACAGCTACATAGTGTGTGCAGCTGAGAGCTGCCAGTTGGATCCTAGCAGGGGAGAAACCACTTTAGTTTGTTTGGTTTGTATATGGAATAACATTTTTCTTGCCTTGAAATACTTGTTTGTCATCACTCCCCTTTTGTGTTTATGTTCTGCTTGAAAATAGTCTCTGGGCTGTATATGCATTTGCCAGGATGTGCACATAAACAATGTTCCATTATGGCCTGCTCTGCATACTCCTTATTTACACCATATACATTCAACAGTAAACACGGTGGGGAATGACAGAGAGCAAACTCTTCTAGGCCCCTTTTTTTCGGTTAGTCCAGACTTTCTGCCATATGCTTGCTGAGGTCCTACTTCTATTCATGTTTTTATTAGGTAGAAAAAAAGTGCCCAGACTTCACACAAAGCAGCTTTTGTGTTCTCTGTCAAAAAAAATCTTCTCCTATGAAATGTTGATAGAAGTACCCAGAGCCCTTGAGGGGGTGCAGAGTTTGAATAGGCCCGTGGTGAAAGCACAGGAGGGGAGAGCAAGGGGACCTCTTGCTTCTTGTGTGCCATGAACGAATATCACTTCCTTTTTCTCTAGTTTTCTATTTGATAACCAGGGTTGTGCCCCTCATCCTGATGTTTGTTTTGAAGGTGATGTTTTTAAAGTGATTTTTCAGAATTTTAGCTGGAAGAGGTAGGAGAGGCAAAATACTGTTTAGTGTAGCATAAAATGGAAGTTTGACTTAGAATATATGCTTAGTAAAACTATAGAACCATGGGAAAAAAGTGTTACAGTGACGTAAATCATTTTTAGTGACTCGGTGCTTGAAAATGGTCAGATTAGATCTTTTTCTCATTGATTTTGTATTTAGTTAATGATTCCAGTTCTGACATCATAAAGCTATATAAGATGTAAAAGATACAGGAAAATATCTTTAACCTCTACATTTAAACTATGTATTTCTTTTGACATTGAAATACTGCAATGACCTGGTAATGTTTTCCAATGTTTTAATTTTTGCTGATGTACAAAAATATCACAGAAGAGCTGAATCGTAATTATTACACATGGTATTGCATAAATTTCTTCCTAATTAAAAAGCTTCTAAATTCTGAATAATCAATTTATGAAGGCATGTGTTTTTGACAAATTATACATTTAATTTCTAAAGATTTATTAGAAATTTGACCTGTAGCTAGTTAATTATGGTTATAGTACTGATGCAGTAATACTGAAGATTGATGTAGTGATATGGTTGCAAATTTATTTTGATATCACCTACCTTAGTAGCAGGACACGGGAATATACCTAGACTTTGTACCATCTTGTTTATGAAGCAGGAAGGCATTAGTTTAATGAAGAACACAAATATTTGATAGGTGTTTGTTGGCATTTAAATGAAAAGGTAGTTTCAACAGTGCATAAGCATATTGAACTTAAGCCTTCAGGCTTTACCCTTTTAGAGGATACATTTCCAGTGGCATCAGAGGTAGTTTTAGATGAATAATGATAGCAAAATATGAACTATTTTAAAAAGTCCATAATAAGAAACTAAATTGATTCTAGCTAATTAATTTTCACAACATATTTCTGAAGTGCCTCTTTATGGACTAATCTCCCATCCACTATTTGATACTCTTAGTTTTATAAAAGTCAGCAGGTAAAGTATTGAAGATGTGCTTTCAAGATATCATACAAGAAGACAAATTATATAATTATTTAAAATTATTTCTTTCTATCCCATCTGGATTTGCAAGTCATCTATGAGAACCATAGAAAGAAAATGCAGATGTCAAATGTTTAGAAAAGCAAGGCATATCTTAAACATGTACGTAGTTAGTCCTTGTAGTAACACACAAAGGTTACCTGTTTTTTTAAGCAACTAAGCAAAAATGAAATTCTGGCAAAATTGTGCTATTAGAGCAAATTAATCTGTGGTTTCTTCTGACTTGTCTAAATGTAGCCCAGGAGCTGCTGCTGAGCAGTGATCACACTTCATGAAGTTGTGTTGGTGGGAGGTGTGTGTTACAGGACCTGCTGTGTCTGTGTGTGAGAATGGTGGGTGAGGGAAGAGGAGAAGAACTTGTTCAAGGCTTTTCTCCTAAGAACCTTCAGCTGAGAGTGTCCTTGGGTTTTACAGAGGAAGAAAAGGTGTAGTCTTACGCTGCTTGTCTGAAATGGGGCAGCGTCATTGGTGCCTGCCCTTCCAAGCCTTGGTTAATGTCCCTGCTAGCTACCAAAAGTTCAATTTTGCTGTTAAAACAAGGAAAAGAGGAACAAGATCTCACATTCTGTGACCAGCAGATGGACAGAAGTAAGTGTATATCACATCAGCCTGATGTCTTATTTTCTCCACTGGAAGCCTATCAGCTGGGGCTCACAGCAGTGAGGTATGTCCACAGGAGGGATGCCCTTAGAGAGGACATGTGCCCATCCTGATTCCAGAGACCACCTTGCTCTCTTACAAAAGGGAAACCCGATGTAGCTGAATTACGACATTTTAAAAATAGAGAGCTGTAGGAGTCTTTGTCTTAGATTTTGATGTTTTTAGATTTGAACTTTGATGTCTCTGATAACCAGAAGAACAGGACTAGTGCTATGCTAATTATATACAGCCTTTGTGCTTATATTTGTATAACGTTTGCGCTGATATTTGATGTGTATACACAGAAGTATAATGCAGTTTTAAGAAGAGAATAGAGAAATTGCTGTAACGAAACAGAAATTCCCATGTAATTACTTGATATCAGTAATTAGAAAGGACTATTAAAAAAAAGCAGCTCATTTTGTATGATTTGCAGAATTTATCTAAGATTTTACAATAATCAAAGTGTACAATTTTGGATGAAAGCAACACATTCTTTGATGGTTAAAAATTCTCTTACAGATTAATTAAGTACTATCTCTACCTGCTAAGGACTCTTTCATGCTTCAGTAATTACCTAGACAAAAGTAAAAATGAATGGGCAGAATTTGGGTGAAAGATACCAGTGGTATTTGATAAATGCAGTCTACGTAGGATCCCGACAGACTAAGCATGAACTATTTTATGAGAAATATATTTTATGTTTTACATACGTCACAACACCTGGTGATATAAAACATAATTTAGACCGACCTGAACTCCCAGCATTCCCTGTTCATTGTACCATCAGTATCCTGTGGTGAGTCAGATAGCTTTGCTTTTATCCTGGTAGCATTGGACTCATTTTTTTTGAAGTTTTTTTGCAAACCTATGAAATAATTCTGTAGCAAGAGAAGGAAAAGGTCTTTTTGATCACTTGAGATACGTTAACTGGGAAAGGGTTAATCTGCCCTCAGGAGTTGCTATGTAACTGAGTCCTGCTGAGAGAGTCAGGGTTTCCAGCCAATGGGACTCACCCTGACAATACAATGCATCTATCTTGTGTTTCTTACATGTTGTCAGTTATTGGAGTTTTTCCTGAACTGGAATTACACTCCTTGTTCTTTCATACTCTCCCACTGAGTCTTAAATAATAGTATTCCACAACAAAGTCAGAAAATAACAGTACAACGGTGTACGTTTATCCCTGAAAATATTACTTTGGACAACTTTGAAAGATCTCTTATGCACCCAAACTAGGAAACTTTTAGAAGTTGAGATTCCCCAAGGAACTTCAGGGTACAACACATACCTTGGATCACTTTCAGTCCTCTAGAAAGCTTTCTCCTACTTTCTGTTCTCACCTGTGTGTGCAGCCTTCAGCTCATTTGCTTGTGCAGAAAGAGCAACAAAACGTCTCAACCTTAAACTGTTTCTTCCTGCTAAAGGTATTTCAAGAAGCCAGTATTGATTTTCCCTGTGTCCTGATTAGACTCTCTCCTTAGCTATTCCTCTTGTCTAAGGCCACTCAAGGCTTGAGGGCTGAAGCACAAATTCTTTAATTTCTCTTTGAGAAGAGCCAGGTGTGTTTTCTCAGCTCAAGCAAAGCCTCTGTGGTTGCGCCAATATACGTATTTGTATGGAAGAGGTGACACTTCTGAGCGTTTTTTTATTGTTTTGTGGGTGTTTTTTTGTGGTGGGTTTGTGGGTTTTTTCCCCCTTCAGGAGATCCACCCACAGTCCCTTTGAAGGTTACTGATAAGATGAGGGAGAGACCAAGCTTGGCCAGTAAAAACACTACTCTGATTTAGCTGTTGGGTTCTGAGAGGAAGCAAGAGAGTGGAGTGGTATTTGTCAACATATCATTCAAGTCTCAGTAAGTTTTACACTTCACTTAGATCTTTGTGCCTCATTTTTTCCAGTGAGGTTCTCTCTGATAATTTGTATTGGCAAAGCTCTTAGCCTTTCTTGCATGCTTGTGAAGTCCTACCTGTGAGCGACATAATGTTGCTGCCTTGTTCAGCTAGCAGAATAGGCTTTAGTATCAGTAGTATGTGCTTCTACTTAGAGGAAGTCTGTTTCTTAAAAAAAGGAAAAAAAATCTAACGACTTTTAGACAAATTTAAGAATCTAGCCGCTGGACCTTTAACTTTTTTAAGTCTTTAAATAACATATATTCACTAACTTGTCATTTAGGTGAGCCATTTAGGATCTGACTGTAGATAACATCATGCCGTACTTTCTGAGGAGAATTACAATACATTTCTCAGAATTGGGAATGTGCACATGCCTCATTCTTGTTACTAAATCTCCTATAGATTGATGCTTACATTACCCATCCATCAATCTTGATAATCCTTGAAAAAGTTGGGCCCTAAACTTGTCTTCAGGCATATCCTTTGGCATACTTCAAGCCAAAGACAGAATGGATGGAGGCAGCAAGGGTGAGAGTATCCTTCCACACATTCTTCTTTGTATGTCTCCATATGAAGTTGAGTGAAGTCTGTTCTTCTGATAGTCTGACAACAATACAGGGAAGATTAGTGTCCTATGAATAAGAAGCCTGTTCTTGAAGATGGTCACCCAATACTGTGAGTGGATTAACAGAAAAATTTTTTTTTTCTGTTTGATGACAGAGGCAAAAAATACATGATACTGTACAATGGCTGGGGCAATATGCTGTTCACCGCCACAATCTCTAACTGCAACCCAGCTCTTCAATTAAAGCATGTGTGTCAGTTGTGATTCCCTGAGCATGGAAGTAATATGTGTAGACATTCAATTCCTTCTGTGGCCCAATATGGGAGTCTTACAGTCCAAGGGTATGGGAATTTGTAGATCTATTTAATCATGTGGGACTAGCTTAGTGAAGCATGTTGAGACCATGCAGATGTTTCTTTGTTGGCTTAAATTGCAGAAGTTGGGTAAAATTTGAGGCATGCTAAAGAAAAATTTGATAGGTGTACTCTAGTAGAGTTGGAAAACCTGGAAACATCTTGTGAACCAGACATCATTGATGGTGCCACTGCCTGTTCTGAATGCAAGGAAGGTCCAGCCCAGCCTGATTTTTCCTGAGATCTCGTCTATGTTTGAATGTTACATTGGTAAAACAATGCAGAGTGAGAAAGCAGTCGTTCCTTTTTGAAAGAGTTTTACCTATAACAACTCAGTCATGGACAGTTATTGCAGTATGGAAGGAATGTGTAGAATCCCTTACCTGCTCAACAGTAGTTACACTATGATAACCTGGATGCTTGTGAAACTGACCCTCTTAGTAAAGTTTACTTTCAGACTACATCAATAAAGTTACAGTGATAACAATGTTCCTGACAGGACATGTGCCCTCACTTAATTCACACATTATTGATGGCACATTGTACGAAAGAAAACAGATACCAATTTCCCAAATAAATACCTCTGTTTCTGCATAATTCTACCTCGTTAACAGCAAAAATTTATGCAGGCTGTTCCCAAACAGAAAGTATATCTCCATGATAAAAACAAAGGTGTGAATGTACAGTGTGTTAGGGCAACAGGCAGTAGAGGTGTTGGCATGATCACTATCATTACCAGCCTATTTCATGCTGTGTCACCACATTGTCATTGCTGTCATTACCTCTGCTAGCCAGGTAATTCTGCCAGCACATTTTCCAGTCACTCCTTCATTTTGCCTTTTAAGATCCCCACAGATAAGATACTGGACCGTTCTTTCAGTGTTTGATGTAGATTTTGGAACTAGCTAAGCAGGAGCTAGATTGTCATGAATACGTGTGTCAAGCTGCTGAGCATGGATCAATACATTAATGACACAATCCAGTCCAGTTTGCATCGGTCGTTATGTGACCAGAGCTCTGTTCAAGTGTGTTCTAGCTCTCTCAGGCCTCTGGGATTCCTCTATATGGGTTGTCCTTGCCAGAAATGCAGGAGCAGAAGCCCTGAAAGCTGCTCAAGTCTGTCTTAAGTTAAATAGGGCTTATGTAAGGTTTAGTCTTTGTTAGAATCCATGTATGTTCTGAGCTGGAGTTCGAGCTGCTGATTGGTAATTTTGGTCTTTTGCTGGAAGAAAGTCGTCAGGTCTAACTTTTCCCTGAGTTTAAGCTGCCATGAGTGAACCATGGAGGTGGTGGAGTCACCATCTCTGGAGGTGTTTAAGAAAAGACTGGATGAGGAACTCAATGACATGGTCTACACAATGGGAGGCTCGAATGGATGGATCGTGGTGCCCATGCCTCTGGGGTTGTGGGTTCGATCCCTGGGTGGGTGCTTGCTTGGGAGTTGGACTAGATGATCCTTGTGAGTCCCTTCCAACTTGGAATATCCTGTGAACCTGTGTTAACAGTTGTCCAAATTTCTGTTCTGATTCTCATTACAACTAAGGTTCTAAGTTGTCTATGTTTGGAACTCCCATTTATTCTGCATTTTCAAACATTATTTATTTTTACATTCTGAGACACCTTTCAGGAGATTGGAACATCATGAAATACTATCCTTTTTTTTAGGCAAACTTTTTTTCCCCTCCTTAAAGAAGGCAGAAACAAAGTAGTTACTCAAACATCCTTTTTGAATCTCTCAGTTTTAAAGGAGCTTTGTGCTCTTTTGCCTTCAGCCAACCATGAGCATATTCAGCATACAGGAAATTTTATTGTTAGAAGTAGTATTCTCTGCAGTTTAATATTCAATATTTCTACTTACTCTTCCACTCTTTCTTGCTTCTACTTAGGTTTTATAGATCTCCCAACCTTCATTCTCCCTGGGTTGTATAATGCAATGTGTCAGTGCCATGCATGGCACTCCAGTTACCTCAGCAATTCCATTATAACTCTGTTTTGAGGGATTTATAGGCTAGCAGTAAAAGTCTCTTTCTTGGCTAAACCTTGAAACAGCAGTTTCTGGTCATGTAAAAAGAAAACAAAATGAAGCAAAACTTTTTTCCTTACTTCTATCTTTTCTGACAACCTTTTAGCAGTGATGTCTGCACTGCAGGATCCTCCTAAACAGCAAGTGTAGATTCAGTATATAGCCAATTTTAATCTAATAATGTTTTGTCTTTTAATAGCCTTCAAAAATGCATGTCACACCCTCTTTATGCATATGGTGTCATTGACTCTTTGCCAAACTTTCTGGAGCCTACAGCCTTTGGGGCTTTAGAGAGGAGCAGTTTGATCTGTCTTCTTTATTTGCAACGTGCATGAGTTTTACAGTGTTGTGTTGTTCAGGCAGTTTTTTTAGTAGTTATTCATCTTTGTCTTAAAGCCCAGTATCTCTTCCTGTATCACAGAGCTACACGGTTATCACAATCCAAAAGGACATTGGTTATATATGAATATCTAGAATATCAGGGCTATTACCAAAAACAAATTTGGAAGGGATATTAAATCTCGTGCTTTAATACTTAAGTGATTTGCTGTTAGAGAACAGACTATTAGAGGACCTATGGGTGAGTTATACTTTGCCAATCACTAGGGATTCCTGTATTTTCCTTAGAAAGACAGGTAGTAGCAGTGACTCTTAGAAACGGATTGCTGAGTCAGATACACTTCCAGTTTTCTCATATAGGACAGTTCTTTTCTCCTGGTTCCGGGCCAATGGATGGTATGGATTTTAAGAAACGTGGTTGTGTGCTCAAATTCGTGGAGATGAATTATTTTTACAGCCTTTAAGATGGGCAATCAGTTTTAAAGGCATCTTTAGGAATACATACCCACTGATTAAGACAGACAAAAAGCCTTTATCAGTAAGTGATTTGCAGACTGGTTTCATGCCTGAGTTCTGGGTCTGGTGCTGCTTTTCCCATCTAAAATAAAATACTGCTCTGCACTGAATAGTCTTTTGCCAGTTGCTGTTATATTTCAGGCCTGAAGTAATTCTTCCTGTTATGTGCACATTCCTGTTTTGGTCATTGCAAACTGTGCATAGTAGCATATAGCAGTCAGAAGAAGAAGAACCCCCTTTTTGACTTAATTCCACTGTATTTTATGTTTTTCCATGTCATTTGTGCCATTTCATGCCAGTAATTTCACTGTTTTATTTTCTTCAGGGCAATTCTTGCTCAGGATTGATACCTATTTACTAGGACTACCTTAGAGTTTTAAATATTCAGCCATTCTCTTGTGACCTAGTGATTTTCTTCCCCATAATCTTTTGACATCATTCATGTGCTTGAGACACAAGGAAAACATCCTTCAACACTAAAAACTACATGTAGTGAATGGGGAATTCAGGTTTTCAGATTTGCAACCTTCTATCACCAGTTGAGGAGAAGGGGAGGGGAGGGGAAAGGAAAAAACCATGAAGGCAGACAAGTACTGTTTCATATTAACATCTACCCTCAATGAAGAGGTAAAAATCAAAGCCCCTGTGTGTGAGGCAGGGTTAGTGAACTGCCAGTGATTCTCCCAGCAACTGACACAAAGGAATCTGTGAGTATCAAAGCTGAGGCAGCAAGCTTACTGTCAGCTCTTGCCTAGGGAGTAGAAGAAAACATCACTTTGTCTCTGCTTTCACTGCTTAAACACACACATCATTCACTAGTAACCATTTACTCTGCTGTCAAAACTGTTTCAAGAGAGTGTTACATTTGATTAATAGTAAAATGCAAGTAAAAAAAAAAAAAAGTCTGTTTCCCTTAAAGTACTTCTGTTGGGGGAATTTTTGCATGTACTTCTTAATTTTTTCCATCATATAAATATGCCTGCAATGTTCCAGAAGTACTCTGTTGCTCCTAGTAAAGTAATTTTTATTAGAGAGCCTGGTGCACTCATCCTAATTCCAGTTAATGCTCTCTCTCTCTCTCTCGGTGAACCATATTATGGCATCCTCAGCCCCTAATACTAACGAAAAAAGTGACCAGCACAACCCTGTGTGCAGTACATGATTCATAGTGCTGCTTTCTGAATTGTCCAGTGGGTAATTGCAGTACAAAAACCAGAGAAACAGATGTAGACCCTAAACCTTGGCTGTAAATTTTTGTTTTATGATTATGGGTTTCAAATGTGCTATGTCACGCTGACAAATATACAGTAACACCAAAGGAAATAGATTTCTGACTTGAACTACGGCTTTTTATTTCACTTATAGCTAAGAATATGTTTATTGTAAAGTTTCTGCTATCACAGTCTGAGAGAAAACAGATCAAAGCAGTGATGTGGTATCACAATTTCTTTGCATGGATAAAGTAGAAGATATTGGAGAGTTGTTCCCTCCTTGCACCTCTGTGGGAGCTGGGTAGGCATTTAAAATATGTGCCAATACTTAAAGTTTCATTACATTTGAATTAGAGGGCTATTAGTTATCACAATAATTAGAGTTAGTCCTGATCTAAATTAGAAAATACTGCCCATTTTATGAATGTAGCTTTTCCTGATATTCTGTTTAAGAAAAATGAGTATCACGATATTTCAAAGTGAAATATGAGATGCATAGATTACTGTGTTGTAGAAATAGTATGCAAGAAAACCATTGGGCTGTTTGAGGAATTTGTTAATTACATCTGGTTTTAGTAATAAGAATAAGCATTAGTGCAAGTATTATTTGTAATAAAGCATGATGAACTACCTGGCTCATGTAGATACAGTGAGAAAAAGCAATCTTTTTTCAGTTCGTACACAGTTAAGCGTGACTTCCCAACATTACTTTCAGAAGTTGCCAGTCTATATTTTGAGGTATAACCAACGGGTTTTATTTTTGAATATGTTATTCCAAGACTGCTAATGGAAAAAACATAACTGTATTTTTCTGTTTGTCTTATTTTGTTTACTTTAACTCATATGGGCAATATGTTTGTCTTGGCATAAGCATAAACTGTTCCAAGAGCCTTGGTCCGCACAAAAAGCTGTTTTCTCCCTAAATTGGAGACTGACAAAATATACTGTGTTTTATGTCATGATTTCCAGTTATTTTTGTGGTGACATATTACATATTCCAAACTTCTCATGTGTCCTATGTCATCTGGTTAGAAAATGCTGTCTTTTAATTTAGCTTTCCTATTCAAAACAAAATTGTAGCAACATAGCCAGCTGAGATATAAACAAAAATTTACTCATTTTTCCACTTGCCTTTTTAATACAACAAACACTGTTTGCTGTGCTGAAATGGTTTAAACAAGCCTTCCCTGAAGAATGGCTTTTTCACTAAGCATACGCTGTGCATAAATTTTGGATTAGAGAGTGTCAGGGGCATCTTCAACTGGAGGAGTTCAGTGTGAGGGAGGACACCCCAAAGGGCTGAGAAAGTCCTTAAAAAGTCCTTAAAAACAAGCTCTTAAACTCCAGCATTTGTAACTCTTCTGCCTGAAGGGAGGAGGGGAAGAGAGGCTGCTTGCTGCAGGGACAACCACAGCTCTCCTGTCAAGGGGAAGGAGGCTAAGAAAAGCTTTTGTTTTTATCTTTTCAAAAGGATTTGCTTCCAGATTGCGGCAGCTCTTTTTGCTGGCCGCTGGTTTTCAACCTGGGTATATCAGTTTCAGGGAACAAGTGCGTGTGCTCTGTGTGGGGTTTTGTTTTGTGTGGGGTTTTTTTGGTTTTGGGTTTTTTGTGGTTTTTTTTTTAATTCTTGAACCTGTGTGAAAAGTTTTGTTAATACAATCTGCAGGCATTGTCAGAGAGCTTTCGGTTCATCAAAGGACTTTTTGTGGAGAGGGGACACCACATCCATTAAAGTGGCTGCGAAGGTCCCAGGGTGAGTCTCTCTCCAGCATTTCTTTACTGTTGCCAGTGGTGTGCCATGCCTGCGCACAGTGTCCCCCTCTCTGCCCGACTCCCTTCTTGGGCTTTGCAAGAAACAGGCAAGAATAAAGCATTTTGTTTTCCAGTTTCCGAACCCAAGCTCGCTCCGGAGTGGGAAGCAAGGCTCCTCTGTGCCTTGCTCCTGGATGATGCTTGCTCTGCTGGGGCTGAGGTGGCTTGGCTCATTCTTGTAAAATGAAAGCATGCACGTTATGTATTGAGCTCATGTCCTTTCCATTGGGGCAGAGTTTCCAGGCTGTTGTTTTTAATTTTTAAGTTGTCCATAGGAATGAGGACTGGTGGAAGCCTCGATGGAATCTTTCTCAGTCAGCCAGGCTTTGCAGAAGGTAGTTACTTACCTAAAAAACCATGGAGCTCTCTGCTGGCCTGACGTAAATGGTGGGCCAGCACTGGGCTGGCTGTGGCATCCTGCCCGCAGACCCGGGAAGACTTTGATACCTACTCCTGCCATGAGGGAGAGCTGCTGGCAGTGTGGTTTCGCAGAGACCTTGGTGGGTGAGAGCAGCCCCTTGCCTCCCGAATGGCTGTGAAGGGGCGGCTGGAGCTGCGTGTTCCAGTGTCACCGCTCAGCACCACGGGCTGGGTCCCGTTCCCCAAGGATTAGCTCGTGGCCTTTCGCCCCTCCCGGGGAGCTGGGGCTCATTAGCCCTCTGAAAGCTGATACAGCCCCTCCGGGGCGACAGGAGCGGCCCCGGCCCCTCTCTGCTAATCAGAGACAGGCAGGACCCGGCGGCGGGGCTGAGGAGGCAGAAGAGGGGATGTGTGGCTGCCTCCTGCCCCGGGCCGGGGGGTGGGGACAAGCCTTCCCGGCACTGCCGAATCTGGCCCATCGGGGAAGCCAGGGAGGGCTGGTGATTTAGGAGCCAGGGTGAGGGAAGGGATGTGTGAAGAGAAATGGGGCCGGACCCCCCCATGCCCCAGGAGGGACAGGCCCCCGAGATTCCCCGCTGGGAGCTGGGCTGGCACCAGCCACCGGCTCTGCGAGTGGTATTGAGCGGGGTCCCTGCGGGTGGCATTGAGCGGGGTCCCTGCGGGTGGCTTCGAGCGGGGTCCCTGCGGGTGGCTTCGAGCGGGGTCCCTGCTGGCGTGTGCTGGGGCAGAGACTGCTCCGAGCCCAGCCCCGCCGCCCCCAGAAGTCGGGGCGAAGCCCGTGTCCCGGGCTGTGGAACAGCGGCAGCGCCGGCGCCTCGCTCGTGGCCTCTCCGGGGAGGAAAGGAATGCGCCGGGGGGAGGCACCGGAGTTTTAGAAAACTGAACTGGAATTAAAAATTCCTCCGTTCTGTACAACCGCTGAAAACATCGCTGTTTCTGTTCCCACTCCCTTCCTCTCCTCCTCATTGTTGTTTGGGCGCTTTTTTTTTTTTCCCTTTTGTTTTACTATTACTTTATTATTTGGGGTCTTTTTGGAAGTGGGGCTCCCCGTCCGCACCGCACCGCACCCGCCCGCTCGGCGGCAGCGGGGCGACTCCGGCAGGGCTGCGGCTCACCTTTGCCTGCCCGCCTGCTTTTCTGCAGGGCTGCTGGGAGTTGTGAAGGCGTGTGAGAATCCTGGGAGCTGGTGATGTCAGACCGCTTGGGTCATTTGAAGGTTAGCAGCCTGGGAAGGGTTCACCGAAAGTTCACTCGCATATATTAGGCAATTCAATCTTTCATTCCCTGTGACACAAGTAGTAGGAAGTGAGCTGTGCAGAGGCAGAAGCATCTATTCACGGCCGAGGGGGATCCCGAGCCTCCACCGGAGCTGTTTTATCCCGGGGAGGTGGGCGATTGGCACGGCGTGGGACGCGGCACGCACCCGGAGATCGCCCCAGGAGCTGGACTGATTCTCAAGAAATTTGGGGGGAAATTGATGGTAGCAAAAACTTGGAATGCGGCTTGCATCCCCCCGTCTTGCTGGATTGGCTGGGCAGCCTGGAAAATGGTAAATGATCATTTGGATCAATTACAGGCTTTTAGCTGTGTTGTCTGTCATAATTCATGATTCTGGTCTGGGAAAAAGACCAACAGCCTACGTGCCAAAAAAGGGGCAGAGTTTGATGGAGTTGGGTGTACTTTTATGTGCCATTTTCCTCCACACCTAGAGGAAAGCACTTTTGCAGGCATTCTGTGCAGGGGGAATCATGTTTGACTGTATGGACGTTCTAGCAGTGAGCCCTGCTCAGATGCTGGATTTCTACACAGCGAGTCCGTCTTCCTGCATGCTCCAGGAGAAGGCTCTCAAAGCATGCTTCAGTGGATTGGCACAAACAGAGTGGCAACACCGGCACAGTGCTCAATGTAGGTCCCAACTGTTATTTTTCCACTTTAAAGCAATTACTATAATTATTATTGTTGTTGTTATTTTATTTATTTGTTTGTTTGCATGTATTTAAAAAGGAAAGAGTCGTAATTAAGCGCCGAGGTAATGAGGGGTGGGGTGAGGTTTTGTGCAAAATGTGGTTTGCAAGCTTTTTTTTTTTTTTCTCCCTTTGGCAAGAAAGGAAAAAGGAAAGAAGCACTGGACTCCTTTCTGTTTATCCCTTCTCATGTGGCATGTTGAGCCTAACAACAGTTGTGGGGCCAAACAGCAACACATAATATTGTAATGTAATACAGCAAATACTTGGAAAACTCCAACCTGTGAAGGACAGATGAATTTATGTAACAATTCTCTGATAGCTTTTTTCCCCCCCTCCTTAATCTACTTTTGTAGGACATTTGATAATCGGGATGCATGTTGTCTCAAAGTGCATTTTAGCAGGGCAGAAAAGCAATTAAAATGCTGCTCTCTACAGTTCTTGCAAACATGTGGAATTGCAGTGGGTAGATGCCATTCCAAAAATCAGACAGTAGTTTTAAGTTTCCGAAGAAAAGGCAATATTTCTTTGTACTGACCTTGCTGCCACCTTTCTTCTTCACTTTGTTGCTCTAAGAAGTTGCTGTTTTGCTAGAAAACTACTTACTGTGAACACCCTTTGAGTTCAACCATCAATTATTTCTATACCTTGGGATTCAGGCAGCGTTGCACTGGTAGCAGAGGAGTGAGAGTTAGTGGTAGGACACTTCTGAAAATGTGTTGCATATTATGTTACAGTGTCTTTGTTGCTGAATTATATAGATGGTAAAAAATAGCAGTATTTTAACATCCCAGTTTCAACCTCGAGAAATGACAAAAAGTGCCAGAAAACATCACCTTATACTCCGCATAAAAGCTTGCAGGATGCTTCGCTGCCCTGACGGTGATTTAGATAAATGACTTGGCTATCTATCAAAATGTTTTTAGCACGCTCTCGAGCACTTCAGTACACCATTAACCATATAATTCTGTTTGAAATTTTTGTTTGGCAGTATGTTAAAAAGTTAACTACGAATTAGAAGCGTTCTCCCTTCAGTATCTCAAAGGGTTGAATTGAAAAATAAATTTAAAAATATTGGTTAAACACTATGCTGCACACGGCTGAAAAGTTTTCAGTCACCATATGAGGTTTGTGTGGGTTGAGTAATGAAAACAGAATTGTAAAAATCAGTGACCACCAGCCTACAACACTGCAAATATTTTGATATCTTCAAAATTAAAAGGAGCCGGTGAAGTTCAACATAGGATATTTATTTTCTTTGCGCTGTTTTCAAAATGCTTTGAATAAATTGTGAAATAAAGCTTTTACTTCAAAATAATGTTACTACTATGGGAGAGCTTCAGTTAGCAAAAACAAAAATCCAAACCAGATGTTTTACTAAAAATGTGTTTTCCTCCTTTCATGGTTTAAACTTTAGTGTAACTTCAGCGGTGATATTGCAGAAACTTGGGATTAGATAAACTTTCCTGGAGTAGAAGGCATATACTGTCATTAAAAGCTTACATCCACAAAATGTTTTTAAATAACTTCTGGTTTTAAAACGTCCTGCTCATTCTCTTGTATATTGTTAATACCTAGAAGCAGAATTCTTAAAAACAAAATATATGGTGTTTGTTCTTGGGCAAGTTAAACACAGGATTACCCTTATCAGAGTGGAATGAGTGGTAAATATGTCATTTGCCATGGGCCTGTGATAAGAGACAAGTGTTGATAACAGCAAAGTTTAGCTAATCAAAGAAACTCACATTAACAAGAGTAAATAAAAGTACAGGAAAATTCATTCAGGAATCCAGTCTTGTAACTTTGTAAGCAATAGGATTAATCTTCACTGCATGGGAATTTAAAATCGGGCTGAGACCTGAATCATAAGATAATGGCTGTAATTTGAACTGTGAAAGTTAATGGCATAGAAATGTGGAAAACCAATATATAAGATTTCTGTTGAATCTTTACTAGAGCAAATTTTGTTTTCAATTTTGAAGTAAGTGTAAGTAGTTTATGCATATGAGTAAATACATAAATGGATTATAAAATACTAAAGTTTTCTCAAAGTGTAGGAATTTTGTCTGCCATGTCATGAAAATAAGTACAAAACTGGAAATTTTGTGGTCCAGAAAGCTTTTAGTAGTTTAAAGGTTGTTCCAGTGCTTATAAATACAAAGATACCAATGTTTAATTCTAACTCAAGCATTTTCTGATTCTCCATTTTTAAGAAGACTTCTGTGGTTTAATGGAATGTAGTAATAGACGAATTTTGTGATTGTTAGACATGTGATAGATGGGGCTTTTTGGTCTATTTTGTTGTTTCATTTTTTGGCTCTGAAAAAAAAAAAAAAAAAGCAGTACACCTGCAGCCCTTGCTCTAGGCCTTAGAAATATCGCTTTGGTAGAGACGTGATTGGAGAGTCAACGGTAAACGGTTATTGAGGGAATAGTACATGGATAGTGCAGCCTCAGAGCAGAACCAGTAACAGCCCCAGACAGCATCGGAGTTCCAACTGAAATGCTGGCAAAATTGGCTACTGCAGGGTTCAGGGCAGAATGCTGTAGGTCTCCAACTTCAGCACATCTTCAGTGCGCTAATCCTGTTACGATTCACTAAGCTAGCGCGCTCCTGCAGCATCATGAATTTTCTAGTCCACGAGGGTCTGCAAAGTAAAAATAGAGGATAAGGCTCAACCCAAACGTGACCTTAACTTGTGTGGTATTTTTCTCCACTCCCCTGTGGGAGGAAAAGCCTGCCATGGGTTTGCAATGCAACTATCAGCCACTGCATATTGTGCAATGTTTTACAAGCGTGCAAAAAACCCCAAACACCTAATTTTGCACTCGTATTTATGTTTTATGTGATATTAGTTTTATTGTTGTAGATTAAAAAAGAAGTTTTTTGTTTGCAAAGAAGATTATGGACTGAGAAACGAGAGTAGAACCAACTGCGCTTTTATTTGTAATTCATTCTTCTTTCATAAGATAAAAATCAGGTATAATCAAATTAGGGTAGGATAGTTCTTTAAAGGACGAAAGAGTTAAGAACGCAAGAATAAGTAATCTATATCTTAAATAAGATATAATTTTCCCTTGTGCAGCGGCAACGAACACTCAGAGAAAAGCAGTAACTTTTGGTGAAACGTGAGCTAACTAAATACTGTGGAAGTGAGAACAGGACAGGTCCTGAGAGAGGAGCAAAAAATGGTGATTTGACCTTGGAAAAGCCTGTTCAAAAAAAGTCATCATTAGTCTTCATTAATTAAACAGACAAAAACCGCAAATGAGCAGGCCTCAAAACAAGAGTAAGTTTGTTTGGCATTATGTAGTGTTTCAGCTAATTATATCAAGTGGAAGACTACTGCATTTCTTTAGGGTTAGAAGCATAAAAAATTTGATGAAGGCAAAAGTTATAGATATGGCAGCAGAACGTACTGGGCTGTTAAGGCTTATGTAGTATACAGTTCTCTTTTCAGTTTGGTACAAAGCGTTTGCCTAGGGATGAGCTAGCGGGTATTAACTTTCAGAAAGTTCATGAAGGTGGGACTCTAGAAGATGCCTGTTTTCCTTCAGAAATAATCCAGAATGCTGGACTATTGCAATGTTTGAGTCAGGTTCTCGTTCCCTGCAAGCACTGGAAACATCTGTGCTTAGCTAAAAAAAAGGCTCACTAGTTTATTTTCTTTCATCTTTCTGAATTTAAAAACAAACATTTTGAAGTGAAGGACTTGTAATCTGCATTCCCAAGTATCAAATTGCTGCAGGTGTGTTTGCTAGTGCCCAGAAGGCAAGATCTGTTTGAACCAGGTTATTTTCTTTAAAGTTCGTCTATAAACTTTACAGCTAAATTGCTAGGACTGATTTGCTTAGGGATACAGTCTTTGTTTAAGTTTTCAGACTTCTAGCGTAGTGCTCTGAAATACGTTATAGAAAAAAGTTTGTCTCTGATCCATACATTAAAAAAGAAATTGTATGGGGATATTTTTCTTACAAATTAATCGAAAGGAGAAGACTCTTCTCTACATAGATTCTAACGCACTTAGCCTGATTTGGCTGCTGGCACAGGAAAACTCTAATGGACACGCACCACTGTCAAAAACTCCTTCAGACAAAAATGATGAGAGGTGTTCTGTGGTGAAGTCAGGGTGGGATAAGCCTGGAGGAGAGAGCGATGTATCTTCGGGTGACTCCCTACTTGCTTAATGAGTCTGTGCAGCGAAGGTGCAACTTGTCAGAACAAAGCCAGGCTGCTGAGGCGATGCCTTGAAGAGGGTTGCGGTGAAGTTAAAAGAGTCGAAAGAGAAAGATAGTGTTTCAGACAGCGAAGTTAGTCCTCCTCACACCCAGGGAGATCCCCCCGTAGTGCCGAGCCGTCTCTGTTCGCCATGGGTGCCCCACGCCAGCGCTGCAGCCCAGCCGAGCCCAGGGGCTTTGCGCGGGGAGCCAGGCGCCCCGGTCGGCCCATTATGGTCCCACCTCCCCTAAACACGCCAAGTGACTGGTTTTGCTCAGGTCTAATTTATATACCGCCCTTTAACGCAGCCGATGAAGTGCGGCTGTGTTACACAGCCAGCATTTAGATTTGGGAGTGGGGTTGTGAAAGGGACATTGTGCTCAGAGGGACTGCTTGTCTGCCGCGGCCCGACCGCGCTGTGCCCCGTCCTGTTGAGACCTCAAAAGGAGAGCACAGCTGCCATGAGTTTCCAGATCTGTTTGGCCATGGGGACCGGCACTGGTATGCGTGCGAGCCGGGGGGGAACATCCCTCTCCCCTCTCAGCTTCTGCCTAGGGGGCTGGCAGCAGCCTCTGAGCGCTGCCTTTACAGGGGCGGGCGGCGGGGCCAGAATTAGTTGTGGTTTCAGAGGGCTTTCCAGAGCTTTGCTAGGCTGTAGCACGCAGCCCCATGAGGAAGGATATCAGTTGATGTATAAAATGGCCAAGGAACTTCGGTAAATAGACTTTACCCTTCAAATCCAGAGGTCCTGGCAGCGGCTGTGCGGGAGGGTGGGGTTGTACTTTTCCCCTTCCTGTACTTGGACACTTTAGATTATCCAGACTTTCTGGGACTGAACAGGGCTGCCTAATAACAAAGCCTGCATAATATAATTGCCTAAATAGGCCTATTGTCCTTTTCAAGTCACTGTGCTATGAAATCTTTCAACTTTTTGTTGAAAATCTTGCATCTAACATTTAAGTGGATTGGTGGCTTTAGCGAGGAGGAGATACTTTCCCCTCATTTCTCATTGCTGAGTGGTTGAGAAGCTGGTTATATTCCTGCCCCCTATTGATGTTTACTCCTTTTTGGAGGCAAATATTTTAGCCCCTTCTGGCAGGGTAAACTGCCAAAAGTAATAGGCCTGGAAATACAAAGCTATGATTGATTCTGACCTTTGCTCACGTGCATGAAGTCTGTCCCCATGCACTGTGACCCATGCCACGTCTTGCTGAAATCCAAGCCCTTTCAAACCAAATGGAACCACAAAAATACAAGCCACAAAATGCTCAAAACTATTTTAAAGTAACAGAATAATCATTGTGTTGGTGCTTCAGGAAAAAGTATAGGCAGGAGGGTAACAAAGCTGGATTTTCTAGCAGGCAAACCGAGAGTATGTAATGTCTTTCGTCTACTGCTGCCGCCTTTTTACGAGAACCACATTCTAGGTATAAAATAAACAAACCGGTATCACGTGGAAATGATTCTGTGCAGTTTTTCGGTCCCAGTAATCTTAGCTGTTCCTCCTAAATGTAATCTGTAAACAACTTATATCCAAAAATACAGATTTTATACTGTCTTTTTTGAAATAATCTAAGGTCTGGGATTTTATTAATTCGTCATTTCAAAATGTGCTTCAAAAGTTAAGAATGTCAGAAACAGTAGCCTAAAGTTAGCATCCTAAATCCACATTTCATGGCTTCATTTCCAAATATGCTGAGCATCTAGGAACTCCCTCAGCACTTTTTAAAACAGGCCACATATTTGAATGACCAAATACTATTTAGAACCTTCATTTAATATTAAACAAGATTACAGGATTCTTCCACATCCCTCAAGTTATTTGAAAAAGTAATTAAATGACAGAGTTCACAACATCAACAGTGAAAATAGAGACACATGACAAAGTAGGACTTGTTTTTAAAAACATATTACCCTCTTTCTATAAATTTGCAAGGTTTTTTTCCGGTATTTTGTCTGAGTCACAGGTCTATCTGAGTCTCTGTTTGCTTCCATGTATTAAAGTCTGGTCATCAGATATTAATTGTGGTATAGATTTTAATAGCTAGATTATCTTCTTTATATACTTACTTGCCATTAGCAGCTGCTCAGGATTGTTTTCCCAGTGGCAGCAAATTAATATGAGTTTGGTCACTGTGCATTTTGCTTATTTGGTTGCGGGGAGGAGGAGGGGGAAGTCTAGTTTTCTTCAGCTCATTTTAGTAATCTGAATAGGAGCGTAGAACTTGCATCATGTGACAGGGCAGCTCACCAGCATGGGGTCCCTGTGTGAGAACCTCCCTTGTACATGACAATCTGATAAGGATATCATGTGGTTTAGAAACACATTCCCACAATGTTCAATTCTTTGTCTCTTTATTTGGGAGTGGGTAGGAAAAAAAGGTTTAACAAACTAATGCTACCCCTTATATAACTGACTCCGCTTTCTTTTAGTGTTCTATTTGAGCCTTGCATCTTCTTCAAATACTTTCGCTAAGAGAGATGGAAATATAATCCAGCAAGTCTGTGTTAAAGAATCCTAGACAGAGAGTGTATAATATACCTTCTGTTGCCCTTGAACAGGGTGATTTTTCTTTCCCCTGCTTATTCCATAGATAAACTGAATATTATAAAACTATGTAAGTTAAGTATACACATGCAAGTGACACTTGTATAGGTTTAATAGGTTAAAGCTTGAATGAGTATTTATAAATTCTCAGAGTGCTCTGGATCTTCACCGCTAAGGACATGATGTTAAAGTCCATCCATAGTTTGGAGGAATTTCTGTTTTATGCACTTACAGTGACTTACATTTTACCCTCTAAGTGCATCCCCTAAGAAAAAGAGCAGAGAAATGTCTCACAACGAAGAGGGGGTTTAGCACTGCTTAGTTTCTTTTAAGGGTTTGGAGAATCTCTTTCCATTGAGCTATAATATTTTTCTCTTGGCTCACATTTTATTTTTAGCAAGGATCTTTGAACAATACAATGACAAATTAAGTATATCTTTATCTTTTACAGCCTTATCTACTGTAGCTCTTAAATGCACTCAGCCCTCCACCCTCGATTTTAATAAAAGTTTCTGACACAGAATGGTTGTATGAGTGAGCCTTCAGTGTCTTTATGTACCAGTACTTTTATGAAATACCAGTAAAAATTCATGCCACTGCGCTGGATGTTCAGCACAATGAACATTCAACATTTCTTCTTAAAAAGAAAGAGGGTTCATTCTCCTTTTAAAGGTACATAGCAGAGGTGTGGAGCAATTAAACAGGTTGACTGGTGTTGCACCAACCAAAGACAACAGCCACAGTTTGATTTAGCACAGATTTCCTTCAGTATTTGCTTTGATTTTAGAAAGTCATTTGTACCTGTAAGATACAAACAGTAGAAGGAAGATTTCAGTTTCCCCTCTCCCCAAAAAATCAAAACAAAACCAAAAGAAAACCAAACAACAAAAACCTCACCCCACCAAAACAGATAAAGAACACAAAAGGTCTCTTGAGTCGTGGGATTATTTTTTTTTTTAATCTGAATGCAGTTTGAGGTGTTCCTGAAATGGCCATTGCGCCACTCCTGTGGTCTTCTCTGCCAAGCTGGCTGGTGGCACAGCAGCACATGAGATAGAGATATGTATCTCATTTCCTACAAGACTTCTATGTCATCTTCCAGTCTTGTCCCAGAATCATTCCTCTTCTAGCTGGTGACTGATACCAAGAGGATTCCTAGTTTGCTGCGTGATAAGTGAATGTAACAGCATCTGATTTAAGTATTTCACATATTCACAAATACCAATCTGAAACAGAGGTGTTCAGGCACAGCCTAGCTGTACCCTGATTTGGGGGATCTTGAAGCCTCCAGCACCACTGCACAAGGACTGTCCATGGATGGAGCCTGCTCCTCTTCTGCTTTAATTCCTCAGCTTGTACCCAAAACCTCACAAGGAAGGCCAGGGTTGCCTGTCTTTCCAAGACTGAACCTTCACTCCCGCGCACACGCAAACAACGAGGAATTGGAAAACTGTGTCACAGTGCCATCTGGCGATACCTGGTACCCAGACCTTCCCCTGGGCGAGGGCTGCACATCCGCAGGACCCTGATTAAGGCACAGGGAAATGCCCCCAAAGCTCGACTCCCTGAGAGGGAGGGCGGTTTGCACAACTCTCCTGGTTGCTCCAATCAAAGGTCCTAACTTCTCTACAGACCTTCGCTCCTTCACAGAGTTCTGCCCTCACTGATCCACCAGTCTGCAGGTTTTGACTTAGGGCACAAGACAAAGGACTAGCTAAAATGTCACACATGGGAGAGCTTTTTATTGTTAAGATCAAGTCCTAAGATTGGGGGGTACTTTGGTCTTAAGCCGTTTTTCATTCGAATTTCTATCTCTCAACTTGTGATCTGAGGAGGTTTTCCTTTTTTCTTCTCATCATTCAGAGTATTCCTTTCCATTGGTTTGTTTTTTGAGTTTCCTCTTTTCATTAAGTTGAGGAAGAAATTATATTAGTTACTGGATCAGGGTATATGTATATCAGATCCTCCTTAGTGGCTAGCTGGAAGGTCTTAAAGACCTGTGTTTCTAAAGATCCTTTTGATTTCACCCCACACTTTGAACACCAACAGGTAAAGTTCAGAATAAATGGCCAATCACCTATGTCTTTCAGTGTCTTTGATGGGGGGCAACAGAGGAAGATGCATTTCCCAAGTCTTCACCCCCCAGTGAACTTCTGTCTTTGTCTTTCTGTTTGGAGAGTGCATTCTGGCTGTGTGTGGCTATGTGTATTCACATGCTATGCAGGTTGTGTGAACTGCTTATCTTTCTATGCTTTCCACGTGTTATTGCCACATTCGTTTCTCTGAGATCTCACCAAGAAGGATCCATTATCTCCCTGAAGCTGTGGGTCCCTTCCAACTCAGAATATTCTGTGATTTTGTATTTATTATTCTGTGAAGTCTTCAGCTGCCTCCAAGAAGTCAAAGCTGACTCATATCCTTCTGTGGGGTTCCCCCCCTCCTCTTATCCAAACCCTTCCTTTCTCTTTCTTTTAGAGAGGTCCTGCAAGAAGTTAAAGCGGGAGCTGTGTGTTAGGAAGCACTGCCTGACTGGAGGCAGTTAGGGAAAATAGCAGTTCTCCTTGAAATGGAGTCTTTTATGAACACTGCAATTGTTTGCAGGGGCTGTTTTCACCTCTAGCGAAATGTGAAAGAGCTCAGTTAGAGCATGGGACACTGGCACTGCCCAGTAACGCTGTGTTTGTAATGCCTTTGCTAACTTGAATTTCTGTGCAGAGTAAGAAAATATTCTTACGTAAGAGGTGAGGAAGGAATGACGCAATGAAATGAGATTAAATCAGAGCATTGGTTTCCTTGGAATGTGTATTTGACTTTTTATCAACAATCTTTTCCCCATTTTCCAAATAAACACATATTTTTACGTGATAACCCTATCTGAAATATTAATGCTTCCAGGGCTGTATTACCTTTGTTTCTTCATCAAGGTCCATTACTATGGAAAGGCTGCTGTTCCTTAGGCTGTTTCAGCTTCAAAAGAATTTTAGGGCCTGGTCTGTTGGAAAGCTTGGGGGTATAATTAGTGAAAATGGAAATAGATGCAAGAGAAATTTAGTTCCTGATGTTTTAATTTAGTGTGGTACTGCCATGTGTTGTTGAAGAGGATTCTTAAAGGCAAACATAATTATTTCATTATGGTCTTCAGAATGCTTTCATTGGTCTTAATGACAAGAAGCTGCATAAGGAGTCATACATTTTAATTAGACCTTCTTATATTTACATCAGATAAATAACAAATAATTGATGAAAAACAAGTCTTCTGAATGGATGATTTCACACAGAGCTCTGGTTACAGTTTAATGATAAAACATTTCTCTTATTGCTTTGCATTTTAATTATCTAGAAGTATTACTCTGGCAGAGATCTCGAAATCCTGTTATTTCTATCCATTTCATTAGATTCACAACTAATTTATATGAATCTGAGGATAAAGGGTGTTTTTCAACATATATACCTTAAAATCAGTTTCCAGCTATATTAATTGCATTTTGCATTAATTTCTTTTATTTAGATACTGGTTTTGATTATAAACTGCAGTAAAAACTACTGGGAAGAGGACTCAGACCTACTCCTGTCTTCAGTTCTCTATGCAGGAGCAAGTCCTGCCAGGCTTAAAAACCTAAAACTCCTGTAGAGGTCAAGGAGCGAGTATGAAATTGTAGGACTTGTAGTGGAATTTTCTAAGAAAAACCTGGTTGTGTCTTTCTCACCAGTTTAGTTGAAAGTTTTATCCTTTGAATATCCTTTGAAAAATGCCCTTTTATAATTGTGTGTATGCTTGTGTGTGCATTTGAAATACCTGGTTTTTTCTTTTGTTTACTCTCTTGATTGGACACTTTCTAATACCAGGAGAATTTGTCTTAGAGTTTGGCTCTTTGTAAGTCTTCGTGTTTGCAAGCTCTCCAGCCTTTCATTTTTGTAACAAAACATATTTCACATGATTCATTCCTCAGAGTACACCAAACGCTAATTGTTGTTATTGATTTTAAATTTTGCAACCATTACAAGTGAGTGGCAGATAAAGAGTAATAATCCATGGAGTTCTGGAAGTGTTTCATGTTTGTCTGTAGTACTTTATGTGATCAATAGTAACTGCCCCATTGAAACTAACTGCTGTATCAAATAACAGTAAATCAAGTGAATGTGCTTACAGATTATTTATTGAAAGCTTTAATTGTTCACTGGGGCCTTGCTTATCTCAGGAAACAATAGAAGGCAATGATCAGGCAAACTGGTTTACAAATGCCGGGGGTGCCATGAAACAGTGGGGTCTTCCCTGTTTCTGAGAGGTGTGAGAGCTCTCCAGAATGTGCCCCAGTCCCACTGGGATTGCCTGGTCCCACGGTAACGTGGTCAGAGATTTTCTCAGAAAGCATCCCGTGAATTCACAGGTTATGCTTTTTTTTTTTTTTTAATTTCTGTTTTTATAGATTGTCATCTTATACAACAAACTTCTACCTGCTGAGTAAAGTGTGGTAAAAGAACTTTTCCAAAAATTTCCAACAGGTCCACAGAGTGATATGCAAAACAGGATCAGACCTTAGAAAGGGAAGTAAAGGAAAGCCTGCTAAACTTATTCCGTGGAAAACTTACCTAGATATATATTACAGTCTGGGGCAATTACAGGCTGCTGTGCCGTTGTCAGACTTCGACAAATACTAAGCAATTAAAAGCAACGATTTTTAATTAGCAACTCTCTGCCACTGTATTTTACTAATTCCTTAAAATGGCTGATTTGCCTTGTCACAGTGACTCATGAAAAACTAGTGCTACAGGTTGGAGGTTTTCTGGTCCTTAAGGCAGTTTCACTGCTATCTAGATTTTTTTTAATAGCCTTGGTATGTAATACTTTGCTGTGGCTTCAGAATCCTTTCGGTATTGGCAGAAGCACTAAATGAGTCCTTCAGAAAATTTTTAAAGATGGGATTGAATGAATTTTCATTTAATAACATCTTTCTACCAATGGCACCTCTTTGGAAATAAATTGCTATCTTTTTGCCATATTCTATATAAAGTACGGTGGACTTGTTTCCTGTTTGCAAGGCTGGGATATTTCAGTCGTTTGTGAGCAGCTTATCTGGGTAGAAAAAAACCCAAGTCACTGTTGAAGGTAGGTATTGACTAAGAAAGACGAGATCACTAGGAAATACTGCTGTGTAGCACATGGGTGTTTGCCTGCAGAACAGTGTGTGCACATGTTTTCTCTTCCGAGTGAGAATGATAATGACAGGCAACATACAGGTAAAATTGTGATCATTGCTCACTCCAAGAGTTTAATGGGAAAATCCATTGCAAGTAGAGAATAAAAAAAGAGAATATGTACATTGGAAAATGTGCTCTCCAGTCATGATATGTATTTGTCTTGTCTCCAGGCTCTTTTAAATGTCTTATCTTACTGATCTTTGCTCTTCTAGATGGAGTGTGGAGGTGTACCCTGAGCCACAGTTGGAGCACTGCTACCACTTGGCTTTAGGACACCATGCTCCTTCCCAGCTTGCAGCTTCTGCTGCACCTACTGTGAGAGGAGCAGAGGGATGCCTGCACTGTTAACTGTGCTGGTGGAAAGATAAAAAAAAAACAACCCCCCAAAAAAACCATCAAAGTAATCTATATAGTCAATATATATTCAATGTCAAGGTACTGTGAGCAAGGTACGCTCAAAAGGTAGAGGCAGTGTGCATTTCTTAAATATTCCATAAACCTGTATTTCTTACATTAGCGCCAGAAGTGCTGGGATGGGCCGCTCTTAGTACTGTGCTGTTCTGGTCTGGTTTGCTATGTCCCTGTTTTGGTCTCAGATACTGCAAATGTACATGTGCTGGAGGATGTCAGCAGGATTAAGTTTTGGTCGGACTGCCCTTCTAGTTACAGATAAGCTCAAGTGATGAAAGTCATTGTTTCCTGTTATTGTGTCACGTCTAAATAGAAATAATGTATTGTTTTAATTATACCCCCACAGTTGCAGCAGAGCAGAAACATGGGTGCAATTAGGCCAGTGTAAGGAAGGATCTTAACACTTACTCAGAAAGTAAACTCCATAGATGCAAAACGTCTGTATACGTGTAAGCAGAGGTAACCCAGGGGTTCACTGCAGTAACGCTGCAGCATATCTTCCTGGTTGGAGAAGCTACCTTTGCTTCTTCCAGTCTAAACACCGCCCTGTCCTCTTGGAAGACGCTGCTGCCGAACAGCAGGAGGAAACTCATGGCTCCATTTCACAGCTCTGAGCCTTGCCAGCTTCAGCAAATGGCCCTGTTTTGCAGCAGCATGGCTGGGGAGCTGGACGCCTGCTCTTCCCCTCCCCACTCTGCCAGAGTGTTGGTAACCTCTGTTAAGGGGCCGGAGGGTGGCTGCCTGGGGTTTGCTGGTTCAGCAGGTTTCATCTCGGCTTCGTTGTGGAATGAAACTTTGCCCAATAAAGAATCGTACCTCTGGGTGGCATAACGCCAAAAACAGATCTGCAGAGAAGGCCTGGGAGTGAGATCCCCAAGCAATGAGATATAAAGCTTCACAGTTGTCCGTTGCCTTGTAAAAAAGGTGAGTGGTTGTGTGACAGGGGGTTGTCAAAGAAAAATAAGGATTTAGACCTCCATTTCTAAGGAAATCAAAACTTAGAATTAGCAGAGCAATAAAAGCCTTCTAAAGCGAAAGCTGGAAACAATACATTTTTAATAAAATGGGCAGTTACTCTAATTGCTGAACCCCTACTGTTCAATTTCTTTTAGTGCCCTTATTCATTAAATTCAGCATACTTATACTTATTATTTACAGATGTATGTGTTTTAACTTGTTTATAGAAACCGTGCCTTGCAGAAGGCTGTGGATGGTATAATACTAATTTGTGTTTATTGCTGCCTATAATATGCAATTTTAAAAACAATTAAAGATAGCGGTGGAGCTCATCATTGTAGTCAACCTCAAACTGCCCATGAAAAGTAAAATATTAGTGCCGTGTGGTGCCTTAAAAGGTTACAGGCCATTTGTGTGGATTGATAGCATACCCACTAATGAAGAACTTACCTGTTCTTAAAGATTTTAAGCTCAGCAGTCTAGTTGCTAGATATTGTTCCAATGTAACCCATTTAAACATATGTGATGGAGTTCATAATTGCCCTTGTAAATGGGTATAGAAAGGAGGGTATATTAATCAATTAGTGATATCCAGCAGTGTGGCTGTAATACAAATTAATTGGGATGATAAGCATTTTAACTGCTGCTATAGTAGCTTGAAGTAGTTTTGATCACTGAATTGGCTATTATTGAGTCACTCTATTAATTTTAAGATTTAAAAACCCTTAAAGATCAAAATGTTCTGAACTAATGGTCCTGAAGTTCGAGACATAAAATGATGTGTAAAATATTACACAGCAAGTCAGTTTTACTGCTTTTCCAAAGGAAGCACAAGTTTTATTTTGTCCTTGTGGTACTGAACAACAAAGTCGTAGTATTACATGATTAAAGATATTAAAATACTCCTTTTCTTCAAGCCACAGCACAAAGTCATGATGAATAGTGTCATATGCTGAATATATAGAAAATAAAAATTTTATTTGGCTGACATAGTAATGCCAAAAACTAATACCAACTTGGATAGAAGGTGAGTTTCAAAGAATAAAATAGTTTCTTTAGAATAATACTCTGAATTAATTCTGTTTCAATACTTGAAAAGATTTAAAAATAAAAATCCTCAAAACACTGTGAAACATTTAATAACTATAAATTGAGACTTTATCACTTAGTATGGAGGTATGTAGAGATTATACCTATTCTTTCATTGCCCTTGAAATTTTTATTTCTTATTGAAGATACTGAATCTGAGTTTTCTCCCATTTATGTTTACAAGTCAAAAGTATTTCTTGGAATCAGTGGAGTAGCAACACCATAAAAAAGACATTTCTGCGAAAAAGAACCAGATCCCTTTTATTTTCAAGTGTTTCATTCCTCACAATGGGCCTTTTGATCCTGTAGGGAAAACACACTGAATTTGTTACACCACATTGATATCAATAGGCCACAGAAATAGGCTTAATTTTCATAAATAAAGAATAAAGAGGCCAGAGTTCTCATCCTCTCTACATTTGTGTCTCTTCTTTGCCTGTACCTATGCCACTTTACTCCACGTAAGACTCTGGCCACAGGAATTCCCAGGTAAAGGAATCAGGGCACGAATTGTGGGAAAATTAATTTTCGAAGGAAAATCTAACTTCATGCAGATGACAGCACAATTATGTGTTTTTGTTTAAAGAAGATCCTATTTTTCAGTTTTGCAATACATAATGCAGAATTTTCACTTGAGAGTAATGTGGTTTTGCACGGTAGTGGACAGGCAGAAAATCACCGACCTGAAAAAACTACAGAGCTAGCATCTTTCGGATGTTTTTCTTCAGTTTTCCATACGATTTATTTTTTTCATTTAACATGTTTTCTTTTTCATTTTGAAGGTAGGCTCCTAATACAAAGTGATGAGCTGCTGCCCTGTAAACTCTGCCTGCCAAACCCTGCGGCCATCCTGTCTCTACTCTTACTTTCACCCTGGCTCACTCATGGTGTCTGCCTGGCCATTTATTTAGTGAAAGACGCTCCTGTTCTCAGTTACTAGCGCGTCATTAAGTCTCGATGTCTTGAGAGTTACACAGGTATAACCAGATGCAGTTCTTCGCCCTGATATAATTAATCCTGACAAGCTTTCTGCCTTCCACGTTTGCTCAGGTGTAAATGCATCTCTCTGGCTGCACGGGCACATAAACCCGAATGTTGAACAGCTTTGCTGATATAACTGTAAAAAAAAAAAAAAAAAAAAGGAAAAAAATCAGCCTAAAAACCACTATCACTTTCTTTGAAAAGGTGATGTTAGTTACACATTCGATCCCAGGGTTTAGTGGAGCTGGTGCTTGAAAACCAGGCTTTGCAAACCTACGGAGCACCTGCAGCCTTCTTGTTGTCCTTTACTGGTAGCTGTTCCTAAATCATGTGTACAGTATGTAGGTGCCAAATATTCTGGGTTTACTGGGAGAAGTACCAAAAGTGGTTGCAGTGGTGGCTTCCCCCAGAATACCTGTGGGACACAAGAAAAAGATGTAGCAGCTTTGAAAAAAAAGGGGGTTTAGGGTGTTTTCCTTCAGAAATACAGGATTGTGTATATTGGTGATTTCCAGGTTATGTGTGCTCAATATATAAGACTAGCCTGCTAGATTCAGACTGATATCTTGACATTATGAAGGACTTGGACAGTATAGTAAAGAGCAGAGGTTGTGGAAATTTCTGGTGTTGCTTATGCCTATGTGGTGCATAGCGTCCACATACACAGGTGCTGCTGAGTTGCCTTCAGGAGAGGATTCAGGATTCCTCTCAGGCAAGTCTGTTGTTTGCGAGGGCATTCTGTCTAGTTGTATATATGGTAGCATAGTCGTACAGAAAGTTGATTCTCTGCTGTCTGTGGAGATCAGAAAATGAAGGAAAGGCTTTCATCTCTCATGAGTCCCCATCCAGCAGCAGTGGTGGCTCCTGGGGGCGGAAGGCACCCAGCACTGTCCTGGCTCACAGTGGGCAGCTGAGTGGGGTGGACTTACAGTCTTAGTTAGGAGTGCATCAGAACAGACTTAATAGGAGTTCCCTGCTTTGTTATGTATCCCATGTGTAATGTGGGGCAAGACATGTAAGGCTAAATTTGAATACACCGATTAGTGCTGCATACAGCTGTGCTCTCGACTGCTTTTGAAAATCCCAGTTGGGTACTGCTTGCATTTCTCTAGGAACTTAAGACCCAAGCAAATAAAGCCCTTTCACTGTCAGTGCTTCTGTTTCCTGACTGTAAAGTAAGAATAGCTCTTCCCTTATCTCACTTAAGTGTTACAAAGGTAAAAATACAAATGCATATGGGTTATTCACATACTGGAGTGGCAGAGACCATGCTTATAGATCAGATAGGTAGAAGAGAACAGGATCTTTAATGCTGATAAATATGGCAGAACCAGAAGCAGTGCTGGCTGTGCTGCGTGGTGAGGACAGCAGGGCCTGGGGAGTGTCACTTGAGGGGTCTGTGATCAGTGCAAGAATGTCACTCGGGATGATATGCTGGCAGGTGGGGCTCCTGGAGTGCCTTATTAAATGTCAGTGTAAAATCCTGTGACTGACTTTGCATGCCTAACAAATGCTTCAATAAAGAGGCCAGAATGTGTCATAACAGAAAAGTATGTTACAGAAGAACCCCTACTCTTTACTGGGCAACCGAGAGAGGATATTTTTGGGAATAATAAAATCTGTGCTACAAATGAAGATGGTAGCTGCTAAGGAACAGAAATTGTATTATGACAGTAGAACAGAAGAATAACCAAAAGATAGATGCTGTCGTCTCCTGATCTATATTAAAAAAAACTGGATAGCTCTGCTATGCTGGTAGTACGATGCTAAACTTTACTTCTTGGCCCTAGTCACATTATATGTTTCAAAGGGCTATACTCCTGTCGTATGGCCAAGATCAGTATTCACTGACTCTGTTGACATGTTACATGACTCTGCTGGTTAACATTACAGATTTGCAATTGAAACTTGGCAATTTTGTTGATGAAAGATGAAGGAATATGATGCAGCTCACAATCTCCAAGTTCTAAGCCAGGGAAGATGCAGCAGATGAGTGTAAACACTTCTTTTCTGCCATTACAGTTGGCAAATACAACTTGGTGTACACACAGCAAAAGAATTTGCTGAATATGGAGAAACCTTTTTTTTTTTCCTAAATCATACTTTAAAGTTAGTTTGTGTTTTAACACTGAAATGGTAAAATAGTTAAAATAAAAGTGCTTCAAGGGCCTGCTTTGCAAGTCATGGCTACCCTCAAGGCTAGAGAGGCCTTTCAAAGTTCATTCTTTCAGATATTTTTTGACTTGGCAGGATCACGATCATTACCATTATTTGCATTGGAGTAGCGCTGGAAGGTCCTGCAGTGCTGGTTACTGTACAACATATTCTGAGGCCCTGCCCAAAATACTGTACTGTCTAAATACGTGAGATGCAAAAGGGTGAGGGAAGAAAGTCCTATCCTGATGGCATGTCTGCCTGCAGTGTAGCAATGGCCAAATTGGTGCTTGGAACTTCATTAGTGTGATCATTTTGGAGCATGGAGTGTGCTTAATTGCTTCTTGTACTCATGAGGTGAAGGGCAGAGTTCGGCAGGACCCCTCTTCTCCCAGATGCTTCGGGACAGAAGCCAGCTGTCCATATCACCCTTTGACTGGGAAGACTTTTAACAGCGAAAGTACTTCAGCTTTAGAAAACTCCTGCCAACTCAGCTACGCCTATCAGGACTTGCACCTTGTCTGAGATAGCTGTTGGCAGCAGCAGCCTGAGCCCTCAGCATGGCTCTTGAAGTGACCTGGGTCTGAGGCTCCTTTTAGGTGACCTTGTGTATAGTTTTGTCTATTAGTCCAGTCCTTGCAGATTGGGCTTCTGAGCTCCATGACCTCTACCTCTTGCTAGTTTTGTTGTTGTTTTAATCATACTCTAGGAATCCCAAGCAGGACATAGTGAAAACCTGTGGGATACTCCTTTAGTTTTTAAAATAACAGAAAAGGATCGTTTTGCATTGAGCACCTTCAAGAAAAATCAGGTCATGGAGCCTCATTTTCTGATGTCCCTGCTGAAAGAGGAATGGCCTTTTCAGACTAAGTGCAAACCTGAAGACTAAGAGGGTCTTCTTGGATTTCATCCCAAATACCACCCTTTCTTAAGGACAGTTTTGTAGAGAGGAACTATGATTTGATTGAAATTAATGCTGGAAAAATTACAACCAAGAACTCAGGGAGATATATGCAGCTACTAAGATGCAAATAATAAAAAAGGAACCTTCAAATGCAGAAAACGAACTTTCTTAAGTACTTCTGAAAATCCTAATAACACTTCAATCTGAAGATACTGTACATTTTAATCTAGGTGTGTTGTGTTTCTGTGTAATGAAAAGCATTTCTTCCTGATCCTTAATGTGCACGGAGCTCTGTAAGGAAAGATTTTTGACTGTGGTAATTCGTTCTGCGTTGATTAACATTTGCACATGGCTTCCTTTGAGCCTTTGCCTCTGTCCTCCTGCCCTCAGCCCACTCCACCTCCATGCGTCCACCCCCCGGGTGTAACAACGATCCAGCACAACGGGTGCCAGTACGTGAAATAGTAGCACGATTTCTTTGCCGTGTGCTGTTTTCTTTGCAGGGGAGAAGATGGGAGTCTTCCCACAAGGGAAGACTTTGTTTTCCTCGTTCTGTTTTCCGTGATCCCCACCTGTTGTATATATGGTAAAAATATCTGGGACTTATAACCCAGCAACAGTTCGCAGCTAGAGTCATGTGTGACCGGGTCAAACACACACTCGCTGGAGGGTCATGGCCAGGTTACTAAGTCAAGGCTGGCAAGTCTCCACGATAATGTTTTCTTTCTCTCTCGCTCTTTTATTTTTTTCTTCTCCCCTTGTCTGTCTTCCAAACAAGAGTTTAAAAAAACCCAAACCCTCATAACAATGCAAACTATTTAAGCATGACAAATTCAAAGAAGTTTTTTATTAAAAAAAAATTGGAGGGGGGGTGAAGTCAATGATATTTTGGATTTAATTTTATAGTATAGTTTTATGTGGCACATGAAAGAAAGAAATTTGTATTGAAACAATTGAGACCCACTTTCCCAGTTCCTGGCTCTTTCCTGGAAGATGATTAAAAGCAGACTTTTTTTTCCAGACGAGACATAAAAATTAAATGATCTACAGTATATAGTTATTTTTTCAAATGTTTGGAGGCTTATAAATAACTTCTACAATCAAATGCACACATACAAGCAGCAGAGAATCTGGTTCTAATTACTTGTACTTTAGTTGAACTTTGGCGTTTCCTTTGACTTTCTGCCTAATGTATGTGAGCTGTGTGCCTTGCACTCCTGCAGTGAATTCACAAAAAAAGAAAAAAAAAAAAGGGCAAAAAATCCAGACTCTTGTTGGTGCCAACAAAAATGAGGGTTAACAGAATGTTTTGACCAAATGCAACACTTTGCTATTCACCCTAATTAGCTGAAATTGCTGCTTCCCACCAGGGACCCTGAGCTCAGTATTCAAAATTCCCTTGAGGCTATCCAGGAAATGCCATTTGCTTTACAACTTCTTATTCTTTTAAAACTCAACTGTCCAAAGTGTGCATTAACATGCAAGCCTAATAATCTTAAGTTTCTCGAAGAACACGAGGTATTTCATAGTGCCTGCCTACTTCTAGTTGGTCTCAAAGTGAAATACCTTCTCCATCTGTCAACACGGTTTAGCTGGCAGTAAATTAGCTCTCACAAAGCATGCTGTGCTTTTAAAGATCTTATCTGCTACTTTATCTAACCTTTAGAAATATTTCAGACATCTTAGGAATTGTGAAGTGACCGATTGTTTGAGAGTCCTTGTGTGTTTAAGCTACATTCAGGTGTTGGGTGACAGCACCAAGGTTCTGTTTTCTCAGGTGAGTAGGGACCGTGAAGTGTCGCATCCCATAGGACAAGACGGGGCATGGAAAGAAGTTAGTTTTTTTCCTTTTTCTTTTTCATTTTTCTTCCAACTCCCCCCCTCACCCCACTTTGAATTCCTCGTAAAACTGTAAGACTGCTTTAAAGATGTCTCTTCTGGAAATGTCAACTCTCTGCCTCCCATTTTTTACTTTTTTCCTCCACCTTGCATGTGCAGACATGCGTAGAAGAAAGCACTTGTAGCTGTTGTGTGTCCACTAAGCTGCCAACATGTTACGAAAATAACACTTTATACCTGCTGAGCATGAATTGCCACAGATGCAGATGCTCGCACACAACTCCTGCACTTCAATACTAGCAGTACATACATTTTTAAGTAAAGAGTTAAAAAAGTTAAATCCAAAGGAGAATACTAAGTCAGCTGGAGTAAGACTTGAGTATGTGTAAGCTGGGTTCAAGCCTTCCAGGAAAACTGTCCATCTTGCCTGTGATCAAAAGTGAATGTGCTTTAACTAGGTTTTCTTACAAAAAAACCCCAGCTAAACAAAAAAACCCCAACCAAACAAAACCCCCAAACCACAAAAACAGCAAACCCCAAACAAACAAAAACAAAAGCCAAACAAACAACAACAACTCAACAAAAAACAAAAACCCCAACCAAACTGTCTAGACAATTGTCCAGCTGATGCAAGTGTTTCATTTAGTAAATTAAGTCACACACACATACATGTTTTAGGGACGATCTTCTGATTTCCCTAAGCTCTTTCATTGTTGTGCACCTTTTCAAATTGTCAGGAAAAATATTCTCTTGCTTTACCTTCAAGCCCCTAGTTGCTGACTGTGTTGTGCATTTATGAACTGAGTTGCTTAATCTGTTCTGGGTATCACAAGCTTCTGCTGTTTCAATGGTGGTTGACAGACCTCTCTGATGTACATATTCTTCATGGTTTGAACACTACTATTGGATGCTGTTGTTTGTTTAGGAAGAAATTATGAATAAAGCAGAAGTCTACTGGTATTATTCCTGAAAAACTGCTTTCCGCAAACTGAAATCACAGAAGGATTGCAGGAGTGCAGTTGTTTTATTGAATGAAAACCTTGTTTTCCCATGGGGAGCCTAAAAACTGCCTTTTAGATAGACTGGGAGAGTTGAATGAGCTAATATGAAACACATTGACTGCTGGTATTAGTTTTAAAGCTAGAATTTTGTCATTCTATAGACTCATTGGAAACCACCATAATTCATGTATGAGCATGAAATAAGGTGAGGAATGTTTGAGACCTCTCAAGGGCATTTGATGAATCTAACTTTAATTTAGAAGTACTAATAGATTATTGATTCAAGCAGGGTGGCTGTGCAGAGATCAATAACAGAGCACTCTCTATCTCTCTTAAATACCAGAAATTACTGTTGAAAAGAAATGATCATTCTCATCTGAGTTTTCATTAAGAAAAAGCTTCATTAAAGTTTTCTTGGTGCAGTAGGTTTTTGGTTTGCCACGTTTAGTTTATTTAATGCTGGAAAAGATTCACAGATTCACAGATTCACAGAATATTATGAGTTGGAAGGGACCCACAGGGATCGTCTAGTCCAACTCACCATCTAACACCCGTACAGATCCGAGAGCACATCCCACCTCATGCTTGAGCCCCTCTAGAATTCAGTAAATGCTTCTGTGTCTTCCAACTTTACACCAGTCGTTTAATCAAACTTACTGACGTGCCAGACAGAGAGCGAATGTGGGCCACTGTATCCCTAAAGATCCCTTCCCTCTTTCCCATTCCCACAATGAACTGTCCCAGTCTTGCCTTTCACGGATGCTGGCAGCAAGTTTTCCCACAACAAACCGAGCCGGTCCCATTTGAAAGATATATCTTTGCTTAGAATCAGATCCTTTAGTACTTCACTCTAGCATTTATTTTCTTCTCAAGAAATGTCCGTCCTTGAGGTTGATACTAGCTTAACACAAGGAAAAATGTCAGAAAGGGGCCCTCCTTTCCTAAGTAATCAGAGGTTACATCATGATCTGTGATGCCCTTTATGAATTCTGTAGCACACAAGTTGACAATGAATCATGAGTTTAATACAAGTGTATCATCTTTGTAATCTGAAAAATATCATGTACAGTAAATCTTGTCCAAGATTTTTCCATTGAGTAATATTCTTTAGGACCTGCTGTTAGTACTCTTGAGATTTAACTCTGCTGATAGTGCCTAATATTTCTGGATAGATCTGAGTTCACAGATCCTGTCATTCCTGTGTATCTGTTGAAAAGTTAGAGAGATTTATCTGAGAAGCAGCAGACGGCTAGGTGAAACATGAAAATGTATTGCACATGCACAATAAATGTGAGGAATGATGACAGCATATCACTGAAAACTAATGCAGATGTTTTGGAAAGATGTACTTCGCATGTCTTATCTTGCATCGTAGAGCTTTCACGTCCTTTCCCTGAACGGGGTAACTGGCTTTTCAACAGCCTCGAAACAAATGACCATCTTGAAATATTAAGGCAATGAAGAGATGTAGGGTCATAATATGTAAGTAGCTTTTTCTCAGCGAGGTTTCCTGATGTTACAGGTCGTAAGGTAGGTAAGGAACTGTTGCTGGGTTATTTTAGTTTTTCAGATTAAAGAAAAAAGACTACTTGTTCAGGCAATTTTCACTCTAAGTCTCACACTTACTCTTTACATATGTCCTGATACATGCTGCTATTCTGCTATGTCAGAATTGCACATTGGACGTATTACCTTTTTAGAAAAAGGCAAGAGAAGCAAGAACTCTCCCAAGATGAAGTACTGATTAAAAGGGTACACACCGCAGTTTCCCTTTGAAGGCTGATACCCAGCATGCACATGTGGATCCCATGCAATTCAATAGGCTAAAACCAGAACATATGCCCAAAGTAGTCCATTTTTGGAGCATGGTAATAGATTCAAGCCCTATAGCTAAATTATTGGGTACTTTTAAGTTTAATTTGAGGCTATAGGATCTAGTCCTGTTCTTACTTGCCTTACCTAGTTCCCCATAACTTTTGGTAGGAAAGACAAATTAATATTTATTATGTAAAGAACGATATAGGCCAGTTTGATACTTATAATATGGCTATATATAATAACTAATTAAAAATTAATTAATCATTCACTTGCAATTTTTTTTTCTTTTTTAGCAGTTGAAACTCAGAGCACCAGTTCTGAGGAACTTGTTCCGAGCCCTCCTTCACCACTTCCACCCCCTCGTGTTTACAAGCCCTGTTTTGTGTGTCAAGACAAGTCATCCGGATATCATTATGGTGTCAGTGCTTGTGAGGGATGTAAGGTGAGTGCCATCATCTCCCTTTCCTTTAATAGGACTTCATGTCATCTTAGAAAGGGATAAAGCAATGCAGTATGGTGTGACTTGATTCTCTCCAAAGACAGCTGTACTTTTCTTGTGCAAATTAATTCTTATTCATTAGTAGATTATCATAATTCCTGGAAATATTTCCCTTCATAATTTCTTCCAAATTGTGTTTTTCAGTGACTTCCTTATGTGTTGACTAGCATGAGAATGTGATCATAGATGTAGACGTAATCAAAGAATAAACTGAAAACCCTTTGAAACTCTTCACTTGTAGCTCAGGTATTCCTGAGCCATGTGAGATCTCACATGACCTTTGCTGCTCTTGATCTTTTTCTGTGTGCTGCTAGCTCTCAGTATCCAGGGAGTGGAATTTGGGAACAGGGTCTGATCATCTGGAAATTTTTGGCATAGTCTCTAACTATCTAACTAATCTCAAATCAAATTGGGAATTTGAGGATTAGCAGGTTGGTATTTGCAAAATTTAATCTGTCAGACTGCATTGCTGGCACATCTGCTAGCTTCTTTCCAGTGGTGTGATTGTTAGAGCATGAATTGACTGTCCACAGGATGCAGTAATAAAATACACCAATCAAAACCAGAGAATGTCTAAGATACCCATCAGAAAAGCAATGTCAGCTAAGCCATGTTTGTATGGCAATAACTGGAGGTGTGCACACAGTTAACAATATGCATGCAAGGAAGAAGGTAGTGTGAAAAATGCTAAGGAAAAGTTATCATAGGGCAGATGCTGTCATAGTTCAGTTCACTGTGTTAGGTTACCCTAATGCAATATTTTTTTTTAACAATTAAAGAGAAGACCTATGATTTTCATTCTTCAGCATATACTAATATATATACTAATACATGCTGAAAATGTGACAGGTGCTATATCCATATAAATAAAATTATTAGAATAAATTGACAAAAAGGTGTTTTCCTGGTTTATTTTTGTGAAATGTTATGTTTTTGAGACAGAGTGCAGGCAGCCATTTTTACTTTGTGTGAAGCCTTCAACTTCTTCCATGCTAGTAGGCCTTTGTAGTGACATAAAATATCATACTGAGTTTTCCTTGGATATCACGTCTGTATTTTTTTTCTTTTAGATGCCACAAAACTATCTTAAGTGTCTGTTAGGAAGAACTATGGTAAGAATATGCTGTAGCTAATTTTATTAAATGGGAAATCTCATCATATTCAGATGTTAACGTGCAAATGATGGTGTCATTTGCTCACCCACGTTACCTCTAAGCACAGACGTAATTGCAGACTATGGCAGAAAGGTCACATTTCCCTAAGAGTTCATTACTTTTGAAAAATATGCAAAAATATACTGTAGGACTTTTATTGGCATACTGCTAAGCATTTTCATAAATAATTAAAGCAAGATCACACTTGTCAAGATACATGAAGAAATCCATCTTGTAATGTGTTGACCATTACTCAATAACAACAAAATCTTCACTTATTTGCTAATTTGCAAGATGGAATAATTCAGCATTTAACGATAGCTGGCTGTTAAAAGAAGAAGAGAGAAGGATTACATACAAAACCTGTCAGTCTGTGAGAAATAACAAGAATCCAAAGCAGTAACTTGGCTGCTTGAGACTGGTAATATTTGGGTTTGTTGATGCTAGCTCTTCAGCAGGGTGGACTAGGATTTTATGGAATCTCTTCTGTGGAATAAATCAACTTCCTTAGTGAGTGCCAGAAACTGGCAAGAACATAATGGGCCTGCTGAAGCAACCAGCGGTCCCTTTGGTGGACAGTGACTTGCTGTTGAAAGTTGTCTGAGCTTTCAGGTCAGCCGAAGCAGTGAGCTGGATGTCAACAGACAGCAGTCTGTGACTGCAACACCAGAGACTGCCTCAGAAACTTCTGTGTTGCCAGTTTATACTCTTTCTCTGAAGAATGTTACCCTTTTCTCATGAGCCCTTTTTGACTGTTTGGTTTCCTTTTTCTTTTCCTTTGTCTCTACACATGCTTTCACATGGTCAGTTCTTGGTCCTGTACAAAAATAAAATAGCCACCAAGCTCTTGCCTGTTCTCAAGTCTACTTTTGCCTTCTTTCCCAATATCAATTCTTCATTAATCTCTTTCTCTTCTGCCTTCTTCGTATAAAAATATAACCAGTTGCTTCACAAGTTTCAGTAAGCACTAGGCATAGACCACTGCTGCTACGGAAGCCTTGTTTGTTGTGGATCTCTGAGTTTCAGTTCATTAATCCAAGTTTATTAGGGTGCCTGTATTTCACTGAAGGCTACTGCTCAGTATGGAGCTGCAGTTTCATGCTGATTCTCTGATGAATCAGGGCAACGATAGTAAGGAAGAATCTGTGTTACAGCCTTTTGTGTTGTTAGGAAACTCAGATTTATTTCCCCTTTACCTTGAAGACACATCTACATGCAATTTCAAAGAGGTCTGTTTTCTTCAAGATTTGGAGTTTTACTGAAGCTGACCAGCGTGTTCGGAAGCTGTGGGGTGGGGAAAATCAGCCTCACTTACGGCCGGGGTTCCACAAACCTCATTCCATAAGAAACTAGGCGAAAATATCAGCCAATCCCTTTCTTTCTCTTTTCATCTGAGCTTGTTACTATTTTCTCCTTCTTTACTCCTATTTTCCCCAGTTTCTTTCTTCACCTGATTTGCAGTCTCTCTTCTGTGATGTTAAATGTTAAATTCATTCGTTTTTCCTCCTGTATTTGTAACTCCCTTTTCTCAAGTCTTTCCCTTTTTGCTTTCTGACTCCCTTACCTTTCACTTCGAACTCCTGGCAGTCTTTTTTCTCCAGGGAAACACAAATGGAAAACTCTGCTCATATAATATTTATCTAATTAGAGCCAGTCGATCTTTTTGTGTGTAAAACAGTACATTGAGAATATTCAGCTTATTTACAACTTTTCCATTGTGTAGACTGTGTGGCATTTCAGAGGTGGGTTTTGGAATCTACTTGTGTGTTTCATGACCTCAGTTACAGACTTCTGAGATCTTTTTTTTTCTTCCCCCAGTCTCTGGGTGTTGCTACATAGCACGCAAACAAATTCCATAGAAAATGAGCAATTTGGATTTATCCAGCTGGTGCAAATGGTTATAGGGCTCTTTGGTCCTGACTTGACTCGTTGTAGCTGGGTTTGCAGAAAGGGAAACTGTGAGTAGTGGGCTGGACTCCCTACACAATGCCATCATTGTGTGGGTGAGGAGGAGTAGCTGGTGTTCTGGCAGCTTCAGCTGTCTCCAAAGGCCTTGTCTCTTGTTCTGGGCATTTAAAAGACGGCGTTCCTCTGCTGACAGTCTTGCCCAGACTACAGTCTTGGATTTGGTGGGCAGCAAAGATGCCTAGAGCAGTTTCATGGGAGAAGACAGTGCAGTGTATGAGAGGGTGGGTTTACGGTCCAGCAGTTTTGTCTGAATGATGAAGATGCCTCTCTGCCTGTTATTGATGCTAACAGACAAAAACATAGATAAATATACTTCAATACTGAGTGATCCCAGGTTGGCTTTTTTGTATCATAAAATAAGAATAGCTTTCCTTCCCTCAGAGTTTTCATATAGGGTCACATTCAATGTGGGATCATTCAATCAAAAGGGTAGCCACGTTTACTTTATTTTCAAAGTTCTTCAGCTATGAATATATGTTTATTTGTTTGACATCTTCCAGGCTCAAATATATGTATTATTTTTTAATTGCAAAGACTTTAAGCTCTATGGAAAAATAGGCATTGATATAAACCTTGATATTTAGGCCTATGATTTGGTAGAACTGATTCCCAAAAAAAGATACATACATAGGAGAAGAAAAGGGAGAAAATGGCAACAGTTTTTGCTTTGTCCAAATTTGTTGATCTGCATGGATGTTAAGCTTGTGAGAAAAGCTGTCATTTTGTTACAGCTCTAACTTACTTACAGATATGTGTGAGGTAGTCCCACCACTCAGCCTGAGGCCCAAAATGAGTTGCCTAACTTTGAAGGCTGGGTTTTCTGTCTGTGGGGAGAAAGGAGCTCCTCTGATGGCTGAATCAGGGCATCTAAACCAGGTCTACTCTGGGTCACCCTCCAGAGCAGCCTGTGTCTGTGAGCCTTTGGGTTAGTTGCCCAAGCACAACTGTGTTAATATTCTCTGAGATGATGTTCCCCATGGTTATATCCCTCTGGATGCGGAGAGGGTTGGGGTTTTGCTGTTGCAGGCCATGAATCCCTGGTCAGCATTGGTCAGCAACTGATTTACAAAATACTACTGACAGAGAAAGAGGAACTGGCTTTCATTTCAGTTATTTATTTCAAGTTTGATGGCAAAGGATATTATTTCCAGCCTAAATGACATTTTGATTCTGTGATATTATGCTTTGGTCTTCAAGAAATGTTGCTGAGAGACCTAAAATATTTTATGGATTGTCATAGCAAAGTTCCTTTTATGGAACAGTGTCCTTTGGGACAGATGCCTTTTCCTTTTAATAACGTCTCTTACATCATGTGAGAACAGATTTGCATTTTCTTAGGCAGTTTTGGGATTGTGGAGGGATCTTAAGCAGGAGTTCTTTTTGATAACACCACTCTTGCACATGTTAGCTTCTAGCTATAATATAATTATATTTAAGCCTGTACTTATGCCCCTTTACTGGGAGTTAAGAAGCTAGACACAGAATTTTCTCGGCTACTTAGCAGTAAAAAAAAAAGCTCACTCCGTAAAACCAGCTAACTAACATTCCATATATTTGTTTGGCTTTGTTTTCCTGGCGTGTTTTAATCACCTACAACTGAAACAGAAAGTAAGAAATGTAAACTTGAAAATAAGCACACAGTATGATTTCTATCAGGGAAAGAAGTAATATGGTTTGCAGCAATGCAATTGTAAAAGCTTCTGTTGGTTGAAAGAAAAACAGAGATCAGCTTGAATGATCAAGCTGTATTTGTTTCCATTTCAGCTGCATTAGTGATAGTGCCAGCAGTAGAGATACATGCTGTCATCCAATCACAGCTATGAAAAATTCTTTGAATCATGGAAAATTGCTCCTAGTTTCAGTTAAATCAACAGTGATTTTTTTAGAAGGTGAAAAATGTATTTGGAGATACATTTCTGCGTACTATTAGCATAATCTGATCTTAAATTGTAAGTACTTCACAGCATAGCAACATAACAAGCCATTCATTTGCAGAAATTAGTGCCTTATGCACTAAATGAGTTGCAACTCCTTTAAATGTAGTACTTACTGAAAACCTGGAATTTTTATAAATCTTTGTTATCGGAGGAGACCTGATGGTCTTAATGCCATCTTTGAAATTTTAGTTTTTCAGATAATAAACCCAGGAAAGGCAAATGCCCTGTGAAAACCTGGTATATATTTCAGTAATTTATTAATTATGTTTTGAGGAGGTAAAACTCTTGACAGATCCTGAATTTGTTTCAACATTTTGAAGATGGGTAAGCATGTATTTATTGGGAGCTTGCTGAAAGCAATCAAACATGATGAAATAGGTGGGATCAGGAACAGAAATTTTATCTTGCCATCTTTATTAAAGTCTCTTTCTGGGTTGTGTGAATGCCATGTATGAGAAAAAAACCCTACTTGCCAACCTTGATAATTAACAAAAATGCAATTTATGTTTTGTGTTTGAATGCAGTATTTGCTGTCCAGTGCTTTGGGCTCAGCTTGTGAGTTAAAGCTCTGCTGCTCCCCTGCGCTGGGTTTTGGGAGCAGAGATGCTGCCACTGCCACCATCCCAGCTGTGCGGGTTGATTTGCATATTCATGCTGCCTAATTGAATAGTCACACGTGCCAGGTCACGCATGCGCAGTTGCGAAAAGGGGCCTCCTTCATCGCTGAAAAATCACACCGCTAAGATGTGAAGCTGCAATATCGGGGTGCGGGGGGCAAAGTGGAAGAGGGGCAACTGTATTTGTGAGCAAAAGAGCTAAGGTCCCATGGAATCACAAACTGGAAACTACTCTTAATTTCAATGAGTTTTCAAATATTGACATATTTGGCTTAAGGCTTGCACTCCTTTGTCTTGTAAAATTCCTGATATCATCAGTGATTGCTTTGTCAAAAGAAAGGGCAGCAGTGTCAGACTCTTAAACTCTTGTGCGTTGGTGACCAGCTGTGTTTTGGGGCATGGCTTTGCTGTACTGTGTACCTGGGAGGTTTCTGGCTGTACCAACTACTCTTCCTCCTGCATGTGACCACCTCCTGTGTACAGTTTGGATGCAGCCTTCCCATTTCAGGGGCCAAAGGAGTCAACAAAGGCAGACGCGGACTTTCCCATCATCAGCAAGCCATAGTGCCTGTAACTGTTCCCAGGAGTATTTCCCAATATAAAAGTAGCCTTTATGCCTGCTGACCTTGCATATGTTTTCAGGGTCTTTGATCACTAATTCCATAACAATTCCAGTTTTTTCATTTTTATTTATAAAGTTGTTGAGTCTTATTCTTCTGGTAGTGCCTGTGCCTTTCTCTACCTCAGAATACACACTGTAAAAAGAAGGAGCTTCACATTTACATGCGTAAGTACCTGCCATTATTGGAGCTGGATCATGGTTTCTTGCACCAAGGTGGATAATGAAGAGTCCTTGTAGGTGTCACATTTTTTTGTCACATTTCTATCCAATCTGTCACCTTTCTATCCAACCCTCACCTGCACGTAGCTGTTGTGGCTTACTGGCAGATGGCTGAGAGCTGAGGCTCACACCTAATCAGTAACGTGTGCCTGATTTACAACAGCTTCAACAGAATTAAGTAAATGATATCCACCTGTGAAAGTGCTGTCTATGCAGATCACATCATGACGTAGGACCTGAGATGCCAGAAGCAGGTGGGCTGTGATTCGGGCTGGTGAAGTCCCCTGGTTTGGATGCAGAGGAGGTGGAAAGTCTTCTTATTTTCCTGAAAGTAGGTTCTAATGAGTTTACTTTTTCAATTTTCTTCTAAAGCATGGATAAAGGGAAAACCTCTTTATTTTGTTCTTGTCTTTTCAGTGTATTTCATACTTCTCTGTTAGTTTAAGGACCACATGTGGCCTTTAATTATAGATGTGGAGTACCAGCTGTGCTGTGTAGACCCAGAGAGTTGTACTAGTGTAGGAAAAAAAATGCAGCTTTCCACCATGTTTACTACAAAATTTTGTAATATGGTCTTTAAAAGTACTGTTTGCAGGGACAATTCAGCAAATAAGGAAACAGGAATATCTGAGATAAATATATATCTAAGTAATCTCAGAATTTAAAAACTGATACTGTATTTTGTGTCAACAGTACTAGCCTACCTTTTGGGGTTTTGTACTGAGCCATATTTATGTGTACTGAACAGCAGTTACAGATGGGTAAAATTACAATGAACCAGCTTTCATTTTCTAACTCTGGAATTTTTGAAAAAGGAGCTGATGAGGAATGGATAGAGAAGGATATACATACAAGCAATTGATTTGTTGCATTTAGGTTTAGGATAGCTTGTTGAACCCCACAAGAAAGTGCACTGTTTTCCCTGAAAGAGGAGAGTAGAATAGTTTGCCAAGTGTGGTTCTGGCTGAGTGTGACTTTGGTGCTGGTGAGATGGTTGGGATCACTGCTGTGCTTGCTTTAACCATCTTTTTAAACTGTGGAGTTTGTTTTCCTTAGCACGTACTTAAAATTTTTTCTCATTGGTACATCTGAGAGCAGTAAATCCAAAATTAATGGGTTTCATGATGGTTCAAAATTAAATTAACCATTATCTAATTCTGTTCACTTATATGTTAAGTAGATATTCAGATGATCTTTGTTTGCTATGTATTTTGAATTTATTTTGAAAGATACACCTATTTGTATTTTTTGTTATTGTAAACCATCACCCAGTTTGTAAATGGTCAGCTTCCCATTTTGAAGAAATATTTTGGCCTTGGAAATTGGCCTTCTCTTGCCATCTGCACTTATTGACTGCCCTGATAATGGAAACAGAGGTTCTTTCTAATCCTGAATGAAGTGTTCTTTTGAGTAAATTTCCTAAAGGGGTATTTGATTTAGATTCTTCTGGAAATGGAGAGCAATTGAACTTGCAGCATGGATCCCAGGTCTGTCCTGTTTTGCAGAGCTACTCTTTGTGCTGCAGCAGGAAAGACAACTGAACACAATTTTCCAAGATTCAGTATTTCCAATGCAGTCAGCTTTAGAGATTCTTTCTCCAATTTGTTTATTATATGAATTCTTCTTTTTCTTCACCCTGTAAAACAAAACAAATACCCTACTAAAAAAACTCTTTTACTTTTGAGTAACCATTCCAAAGAACAGAAACTGCCAAAGTTGAGGTTACAGCCATATGCCTATCTTTCCCTCTTTGTCTCTGGACTTTGCTATAGTCTTTAGGTATGAATACCTTGTTTCTTGAGAATTGTGTAAATGGCATACATGTCGTATCCTACTTTCTGTTTTATATTATTTTGATTATTTCAGAGGAACTTCCCATATGCAGAGGACACCTCTAGGTGTATCTCAGTACTCCACTTACAAAAACTTGCAGTGTTGAAGAAGCCATGCATCCAATTCTGTAATTGGTAGTTTTGGTATATTGGCATAGAAGCTGTTTAACTGGTATGCTGCTGCAGCTGGCTTGCCAGATATTAGGGGTCCCTATTTGTAAATTGTATGCAGGAGTCCCCACCATTTCCACATCTCAATTCAGGAGACAGCTGAGAGGTAGAAAGACACTTTTGTGTATGAAGTCCGTTATGACTTCAGGTGGTCATGCTTCAAATTACTGATTTAATATATTTTAGTGGGAAAAGTTACTATGCAATAAGAATTGAATCATAATACCTACATTTTAGGGGGGAAAGGTATATTGTTTCTGGATCCCATGTCCAAAATAGCGGATACATAAACTACAAGGTGAGACACGGTTGCAAGTAGTGCCAAAAAAACGTAGATTTGGTTGGCTGTAAATGCAGTCAGTGATTTCACTCTAGCTATTTTGAACTCAGTGCTGGTGGAGAGAGCCAGCATCCCCCAGCCACTGCATGTGAGCAGGGTCTGCCATTGCCTGGTGTTAGGGAAACTGATCAAAAGCTTATGAAGCAAGTTTGTTCTTGCTTTAGAGTCTCTTTAATAGTGACAATTTAATGGGACCCATTACTGTCAGCTATGGCTGGTTCCCTCTCCCTCCTCCCAGGCACTTAACAGGGGAAGTAGAGATTTATAGCAGTGGTGTAGCCACTGCAATGGACTACTGTTCCCTCCTCCCACGACTGTCCCGGCTGGCTGCTCTCCAGATGAATCTTCCAAACAGGGGAGAGGTCTTCCCTGTCTCTGGAGTGTTTGGCTTACTTCTGAGCCCTGTGCACCTGTGAGAAATATATTTGTAAATTAAGTCCTTGCTTCAGTGTGTGCTCTGACCCTCACATGCTTTCTGCTGGTCCAAAAGAGCGGCAGCACTCCAGATTTAGGAAGATTTAAGAGAGCTCTGCAAGCCATAATTTTTTTAACGAATAAGCACTACCACTTTTTTACCTTTTTTTTTTTTTTTTTTTTTTTTCAATTGGGGGATCAAGGCATTTCTCAGGTGCTGCTGTAAATGGTCTTACCCAGTCCACATTTTGTCCATATTGATGTACTGTGACTATTAAGTGTACAGACACACAAGTGAAAACTAGGCATTTTTTTGAAAGGAAAGAAAAGGGAGTGTTTGGTGAGCAGGAAAGACACAAGCACAGCATCCAGGAGCCAAATGGGTCAGCTAACTGCAAAGACGTTTCATCTTGCCCTAAGTTCATGTGATTTTTGTAAACTGAAAGAATGATCATCTTGTGACAATCATTATATGAGCTCTGTGGTTGAATCTGGCCATTGATTAGAGTCTGGCAGGGGAGAGATATAACAGGAAAACATCTTATTAAGATTTTCCTGTGTTAGGTTAATCAGCTCCAGTTCATTCACTCATCTCTGAAAGGTCATGTTTTCTTTTTGTCAAAGTAGCCCAGTCCTAGACTCTCCCTTGCTTCCCAACAGCTTGGCTGAGTGATCACTGGTGCCCAACACTGGGTAAGGTGGATGCAGTGCTGCTTCTGTCCTGAAAGCTGTGATGAGTTTTCAGCATCTCAATGTGATTTGTGTTGGTATTTGCAACAAGAAACATCTCTACAATTAGTGTTACCCTAAGAGCCTCTCTTGCTTGGAGAAACTAGTCAGTTGATTCCTCTGGCTTTGCTTCTGCAGTTCCTCATCCCTTACACTGGCCCAGATTGCATTTCATCCACCTTTCTCAGCCTGCTTTCCCATGTTGTCGAGGCTGTTTTGACTGTGGGTGCTTTCACTGTGTATGGAAACTTGGGCAGAAAGGTATGGCCACCATCTCGCTCTTAAAAATGGTGGGTTTTCAAAGCTGGTCCAGCTCCAACTCATCCCTCTGCTGTTGCCTTCGGTAATGAGTTTCAGCTGCAGTGTGGAAAGGTAATTTTCCTTGACTACTGCCAGTACTAGAGAGCCAGACTTACATATTTCTGGGTGTTTACTTGAACTCTGTTTTCTAGTCTCCAGGCATCCAAGTTTCACTAAACTCTATTCTTTACAGGGTTTTAGTGGATAGTTCTGTATTAGCAGAGTTTCTTTGTTGCCAAATGCAGAGGAATGAGAGTGTAGCATGAAATAGTAAGTACAAGATATTACTTGCCAGATTTCAAGAGATCTGGTACAACATATTTGTTTAGATGTCAACTGTCAAAACTAAGAGAAAAAAAAATTATGGGGAGATAATGAACGTGTGTTGATGAGTCATTCAGATAGATGCCTGAAAGCTGTACCAGGAAGCATAATGTTGAAGACATCTGGTTTATTTTGGCATGTTTATGTCCATGTTACTTCTTCCGAGTATTTTTAGGTTGTTTTCTGCGTTGTTTTCATATGTCACTTCATCTGTCCTCAGAAACCTCTTTGCTGCAAATTGGGCAGGTTATAAAACTCCCGGGTCAGACAAAGAGACTAGAAACACTCCGGGTGTTGAAGGCAAGTGGGGGTTGTGCTGTGGCATGGCCAGAGCCATCTCTTTGCCAGCCGACCTGGCAGGTGGGCACTGGGCCAACACTCACAGGCACCCACCCAGCTATCTGGGCTCAGGCTGGGGCACTGCATTGGCTCCAGGCTGGTTGGGGAGAGAGCAGGGAACAGCTGGCTGTACAGGCAAACTGTGCAAATCTCTCTGCTACTGCAAGGGGAATGGCGCTTCAACCGGCTTGCAGGCACATATAAATATTTGTGGCATAGTTTTGGGTTATTATTTCAGCTGAGCTGTAAACATTCAGTTGCTAATAGCGGGTTAGAAACTAGTGTCTCTGTATGGTGGAGAAATGCAGGGATTTTTGTATTGCTTGACAATTAAATAAAGTCCCTGTACCTCTTCTGATAAATAACTCTGGTGCCAAATATGTGCGGGAACTCTGCAACCCTTTGTGGGGAAGGCTGGGAGGCGAAGAGAAGGAGGACACAAAGGCTGCCTGTGAGGGGAATTTCCTTGGAGCACGCACACACCTTCTTTCTCCCATGTAGGTTTGTGTTTGAGCTTGCCCTTTCCTCTTCACATGTTTCCACCTCTGCCAGCAGCTAAAAGGAGAGGTTACTGTGAGAAGCTGCTACAAGTAATTCCAGCATGGTAATTCCATAGCTAACATGAGTCTTTTCCTTGTTCTGCCTGCTGCAGGAATCTGCATGTCACTGCATGTGCATAGCTTGGTGAGGATTTTTTGTTTCTTTTTTTCTAGGAGGTCCACTACTTTGTTAGAGTGGCTTTTGTTTAGTGTCTTTCCATTGTAGTTCTGTGCAAAAAATTTCCATGTATGTCCTAGTAAAATTGTGACATTGTCTTTAGAAAATGGTCCCCCTGCTCCAACGATCCGAAAACCCAATGGACAAAAACAAAGATATGAATTGTGAGTGTAAACCAAAATCAGTTGTACAAATGAGGGATAACAATTTGGAAAGTCCTCTGTGATACTGAGCTTCGATGCAGGTGGGCAGCTACATAAATGGTTTGGAGAAGTGTCATTCTTTATGAAGAAATACTGCTCTTAATTAATTCTTGCTTCTGGGAGGTCAACCTGGGGCACTCATTATTGTCTTAATTGGTGGTATAAATCCTGAGGCACTGGAGGGGAAGAGAGGGGAAAAAAGGATGAGCAGTTAACAACATACAGCCTTTTGGATAAGTGCTAGCCAGTTGTATGACCATCTTGGTGACATTTATGGTTTTATTGTGTTATAGGTCTGATCCTTTATAAATTAGGTTAAAGGTAATTGATTTGCATAAACAAAAATATAACACAACAGCAAAATGCAGTACTTAATTCCTGGGTTCTCCATTAAACTGTGTGAAATGACACTGTGTGCTGCAACTCAAAAGTGCTTCTTTGATCTCCTGTTATTTGTATTAAATTATATTCATTACTCTTACCATCTGGAGTTCCATAGCAGTCCAAAAATCATCCTACAGACATGACTGAAAGGAAGTTAACTGCAACTTTTTAATTATATACATTCCATCTTTTTTTTTTTTTTTTTAATTTGAAGAAAGCAGATGGAAGCGAATACCACCACCTTCCTCTCTATTTAAATCACTGAAGTGGAGAAGCGGAAAATCTCAGCCGTTCTTTCCCCTCACATATTGTTTTAAGGTGATGACTGTTCTGTCTGGAGACTTTGACATGTTTGCTAAAAAGGTCAGGAGTTCACTGAAAATCGAAATTGTGGAAAAATCCGTGTGTAGTCTTAGGGATGCCGTGGTACCTTCGCTGGAAGAAGCTGGTTGCTGGAGATTTCCAGGCGATGGAACGTGTCTCTGCTGTTCCATTGTTAGCTGCCTCTCTGCCAGCTGGCAGCAGAAGTGTTTCAAATTCCCCAGGAAAAAAACCCAACTAGTCAATATTTTGATGTTTTGGAGTATGTTTTTGGCATTAGACCAAGGTTAGTGGAATAAAATGATGTGTTGGTTTGGGGCACCATAAAAATTGATGTTTGTTTCCAGCCTCAGGAGTGGCTAATGGCTAATTGACATTAATAGCCCCATGAGTACTTTTCTTCAAGCTCTGTCATCAGAATTCTTTTCCTTGCCCTCTGAAGCCCACAAGACCTTTTTCACCCTAGAAACTATTTGGTTTTATCAAGCTCTGTCTTTGCTGGAGAAGTTTTTGGAATTGCAGATAAGCATCCCCATTGTGGTATCCACTTCAGTACAGTGGTGAGTGTCCCTACCTCTCATGCAGGAGACCGGGGGTTCGATTCCTGCCAGGGAGGCAGTGGTGCCGTTTAAAAGTTGGACTCTGATCCTTGTGGGTCCCTTCCAACTCAGAATATTCTGTGATCTTAGAGAAGAGTGACATCTTTCTTGTGTGCCCGTCCATGTTCTTTGGGCCTTTTTCTCAAGAAATGAGAAAACCCTGACACATTTCCAACTATTCCATTTGTGTAACAATAATGAAAAGATAATAGACCTTTTTTTCCCTGTGGTGGGTGCTCTACAGTGGGTCTCTATTTCTGTATGCAAGATGTGGGATACAGCTGCTTATTTTTATGAAGTGTTTTGAGTTCTGTCAATTAAAAAGAATGAAAATCACTGCCAGGCTGGCTTCAATAGCAAATTTGGCTTTCTTTGGCCATGGAATCTTACAGCTACTCTTCATCTGCAGAATAAATGGCTAGATGAGCAGAAATGTAGATTGCAAGCTGTTTCTGCTGGAAATATGAGCAATGACAGATAAGCCAGAGCTCTTCCCAGAGTGCGCTGGTGCCCAGCTCCTCCTCTGCTGTCCGGCTGCCATCTCTAGGTGCTCCCTACAAGCTATTGCCCTTTATCAGTGTTTATTCATTTGTTTTTGCAGAGATCTGCCTATCCTGCCCTGACATACATCATCAGCACAATTTCCCTGCTTTCTGGCAGTGAGCCTTCCTTTACTTATTGTTGTAGCTGCTTCCATTTTGTGCCAGCGGTGGTTTCCAGCCACAATGTCAGACAATTAATTTGTTTATTCTGCAAGCCGTGACTTCCAAAGTGTAATGGACAGTGCAGATGTCTTGAAAAAGTGCTGTGCAACTGGGAATAAGCTCATTTGAGCTTCCTTTGAGATAGCTGCTTTGGTAGCTTTCATTACTTGTGGGATCTCGTATTCTGGCTGCAGCCATTTTGCAGTGTGTTTTGTCTGTGTGGTGTCATTGAATAGCATATGCTGGGGTTCAGGTCTTTTGTAAGCTTTTCTGTGGAACTCCCATGGTGAGCTTGCATGTTACCAAGGCCTTTCAGAGTAAATATTCCTGGTTAACAACTCAAAATTGTGTGTCTTTACCCTAATGACTGCTGGTCCTACCAGAACTTCGTGAGGAAGTTGTTCCTTGACTCCTGCTACCTGTTAGTCAAAGGACTGCAAACCAGAGTTCATTAACGTACCTGGGCAGTTCCCTAGTCACAGTAGTGTTTTGCAGATGCCATCACTGAGAGAGACTTCAAATATCTATTGATGCTCCAGGGAGAGCAGGAGCAGAGTCTTTATGTTTAACTACATTTTGCAGGGTTAGAGGGTAACTTGAATGATTAAAATACAGAGAGATTTCTTGTGTTAAAAAGGTACATATTTGCCCAGCCTCTATTTCGGAATAAAGCTAATGGCGGAGATTTCAGGTATGTGATGAGCTAGATTTTCTTTTTGGTTGTTACTGGTATTTATCTTTCCTCTCAGAGCTCAGTCAGGGTTTATAAATGACCGACAAACTGTACCACAGAAAAGTCATTCCTACTCCTTTTGTTTCTTTTACGATAAAGTAGCAATATGGTTCACTCAGAAGCTTGTTTTGCAAATTTATCAAAGAATGGCCTCTAAATCTGCAGGAGTCATGGCTAGCTGTCTGTATTTGAGGGTAATCAAAGCTGAACCAGATGAACTGAGCAGGCTGTTCAAACAGATTGAGCTTGCAATAGCCCCTCTTTGCTGATTACCCTGTCCCTGGCTTGCCGTGCAGGTTTTCAGCTTGTAAGCCCACTACACCTGCAAATAACATTTGGCATACCCTGTGCTGGCAAAATATTTTTAAGACATTGTTGAGATCAAATGATCCATGTCTTCATGCAGTATGCATAACTTGGGCTCTAAATCACCTGCCTTGCCAAAATCAACTGGACAATGGAGGAGAGGGAGTTGTATAGATTCCCTATCAGATATGTAAGGGTAGCAATTCCTGCTAACAAATCTGTAAGACTTCATAGGCTTAAACACTTAACCTTGTCTTGAAGGCTCATCCTTAATGAGGTCCTTTGTTTTCAGATAGCTAGTGGCATAATGGCATTCAAAATATTACTGAAATAGTTAATATTCTGTGTGGGCACCACTGTCCTGTAGTGAGTTCCCCAAATTTGATGCACTCACAGGCAAATGCTACGAAAGTAAGTGGTGAATGGAATGAGGTGGTTTTTTCTGCATTGTGTTGAAGTTAGATTGACTAAATAGATTATTTACTTCTAAGCAATAGACCTAGGAGCCTGGGTTTATTTGCTGCTTGATACGTACGGTTTCACATATCACTCTCTGCTTTCAGTGCAGCAGATAAGATATCAACACAATTAAAAGTGAAAAATAATCTGTCTGCTCTGCCAGTGGTGGATGCTCAGAGAACACACGTTGATACAATAGATTCCTGAATAATTTATACTCAGCATTTTTTCCTTGCACTCGGTAAATGAGGACGCCTAATGTGGCATGGTCAGAGTGATACTCTATCTGTCATCCATTAAGATAACAAGATTGGTGAGCCTGAGAGAAGGATGGTGTTTTACACAGAAAAGATGAGATTAAAAATTGAAATGTTTGTCCAAAATGTTCTGTGTAAAGGATGCTGATAAAAGCAGCTCAGAAAAATGCATTAATTCAGAAGTGTGATTTCCACAAAGCTTTGTCTTCACTAAAATAAAAACACAAGATCCATGTTCCTTTTAAAAGTTCTGGATAAAAGGAATACCAGAGAAAAATCACTGTTCCTGATGGGCCTTCAGTAGCTTCCTCTGCTCTAAATTCAAGTACTTTGTAGGTGCTGTCAAAAACAATTATGTATGACAGCAGTGATGTGTGTGTCACAGAATAGGATTTTATGTGTATGTATGTATTAATAAGGCATTTTAAATTACAAAGAAGGAAACATTTGTTTTTGGCACAGGACTGTCTCATCTCCAATCACAGGGTGTTAATTTGGACAGGATGCTAAAATATTTGCATAAAAAATGGTTCATGTAAATATTCAGCCAGATTCATTTCGAAGTACATGTATTATATGTAGTAGGTAATAGGTTGTTTTCCAAGAGCCAGTAGGCAGTGGAAGTTGATTAATTTATAAGCAGTGGAGATTTGTTGTCTCTGAAGTTTGACAACTTCTTAAGGTTTGGTTGAATTTGGATTTTCTTGGTTTTTGAAGAAACTGTTGGGATTGTGAGATCAGATGGGAATCATTTGACAAAAAGCACTAGGAGGAAAACTTAAGCTTGCTTCTAACTTTCCTATTTTTAGTGAAAAGGTCAGTGTTATTATACCTGTGCTATTTGAAACCCAGCCTTGAGATGTTTAAAATATGCTTTTCTGTTTAACCGGGCAGCAAGCATCTGCTCTGCCCATCCCATGTCCTGCAGGATTTGCTTCTGCGGCACAGCTGCAGGTGAAGTCCAAATCCCTGCAGAGGGAAAGACAAGACACTCTCTGTTTTTTCAGCCGAGACTCAGGAAATGGTTGTGAGCATGACCCTGCTTGCAGTGCTGCACAAAGCTTGTGGCTACACAGCACCAGGGTTATGAAGGCACGTGGGGAGCCCGAGCCCCAGTGCCCAGCAAATCCTTCTCACTTGCTGGTACCTGAATTCCTGTTACTACCCCTAGGATGGCTTTGGTTTGGGGTTTGTATGCAAAGGTGTTTATAATCTGGGTATTTTTCTCTTTGCCTGTCCAGATGAAAATTTAAAAGTCAAATCTTTCTGATGGTATATTGTTGAGGTTTTAAAATGAGTTTGCCACAAATCTTAGTAGGAATAGTATCCCAGTGTTGTCTTGAAGAAGAGTACTGGGGAATGGACTGTAATATACCGTCAAGAAAAATGTCCTTAGATTTGAGCAGGCCCACATTACATCTTTTTTTCACCTGAGTATTTTATGTAAACAAGCTCATTTTTTGTTCTGTTTGAGGAGTAATTTTAGGAAGAAAATGAAATACAGGTGTCAGGAAGTAATTTGTAAAACAGCAGTCCAAGCTTTCACAATTAATGTCCTCATCTATATCTTTCATGCTGTGGAAAACATTGCCTGAGGAGGTTGGACTGTTGAGGAAACTGTCTTCACCTGTAGATCTACTTTTTCCAGATTTGTTCTTCTTAAGCCTTTTTTATTAATAATGAGTTCATGAATGCTTTATACTTGCTGTCTGCAGAAGTTGGGTTGTGTTTTTCTGTTGGGCTGTGTAGTCAATTTTGTATGGTGAGGGTTGAGGCAGCCTCCTCCGCTTTGCTTCAGATAGGCTGTATTTAAACCCAAAGTTATAAGTGTGCCGAATCTGCATCTAAATATCAGAACAGCTGATCAATCATTGGATGCCATTAGCTACTGGATGTATTTTGCTGGAGTACAAACTCATTTGGAGAAGGCTGTTTGTTCATTTACCAGCATTAGGTGACTTTGTATATTTGGGCCGTTTTGTTCCCTGTGCTGTCGGGCTGGTGGTAGGAGAGTGTTTCCAGCCATGACTGTGGGTGTTAATTCCCTTGCAGCACTGGATTAAGCTGAGGTGGCTGCCCTGGAAGCCACCAGTCTTGGCTTTCCCTGCATCTTTCCAGCTAAAAAGTGACTGAATATGATGTAGAGACTCTTGAACCAACACAGCTCACACTTTCTGCCTACTGAATTAAAGCAAAATAGATGCCATAGACTCCTCACTGTCATAGTTGGCATCATCAATGGTTTCCACGGAACTAGGCATCACAATTAGGGGAATATCAAAGCAAGAAAGGATTAAGTGAATATTACAATAAATTTTCTTCTTGGCAAGTAAGCAAATGTACACACAGTTGCCATACTTGCCATTGCAAAGGTTTAAGCAGTGTTGATGATCAGAAGAGCGGAATATAAAATAGCAATGTTATTGGTAACTTAAAAGGTTTAAATTGTCTAAAGAAATAGCTTTAAATTCTTCTTCTGTGTCCAGTAGCTTAAAGAAAAGAAGTGGAAAGTTTTTATTTACCTTTTTGATGGTGGTATGAAATATCTCCTTAATCAGAGGAGCTAACCTCAGGATGAGGCTTGCCTGTGCAAGAGCTGCTGAAATCTTTTGCCAAGGGTTATGTGATTAAGGAGTCATTTTTCAATTCTGAGTGAATCTGAGGTATTTCCATAACATTAGCATCTATAGTATGTTGGTTGTGCAAGGAATTTATGACCAGCCCTTACTGCCTACCCTACCACTCCCTGATCATATAGACAGAAACCCTCCCAGTTAACTCTGAACAATAGGGTTTTTGGCTTTTGATCTAGTGGTGTATCTCAGTGAGTGCTTCTAGGAGAGCCGGTTTTATAGCTTACCATGATTGCATCTTTAGACAAATGCATTGTGGGCACAGAGCTATCATCTGCGGCATCAAGTTTACAGCTTCCCTGTAAGGTGTAAACATGTGGCTGGTTGAAGAGTTTTAACCTCTTAAGCCCTCCAACAAATATTAAATTGCTAACTATTCTTCTATAATGCAGTGATGTTGACTGAAATGTGACCCTGGTGTTTGCTGAAATGATTTTCAAAATCTGAGTGAGAAGGTTAAATAGTTCTGTCAAATTTCCAAATGTCTGTTGCAGAAATACCTTCACTGAATATCTGTGGGTTGAGCTCTAAAATTCTTAAACTAGTCCGCTTTTTTTTTCTTCATTATTATCTGATATTATCTAGAACTTGGGGTTTAGTGCAGACAAAGAAATGAACTTGGGGTTTGCCTTTTTTCTGTGCCACCTAGTCTTACTGTTTATGGTTGTTTTTCTCTTTTTTACTTGTTGAAGAAGGAATCCAGGCAAACAGTGTTCTTTAAGTACAAACGAGACCTCTAGGTTTCTTCAATTTCTTTTCAAGATCATTGTAATTGCTTGATTATTTTCACAGCTGTATCTGAATAAGAAAAAAAGTAATGTAATTGGCAACTTTTACAAGTTCACAGCTCAATAACCTGATGCTGGACCTCTTCCACCTGCAGAAGTCTCATTAATTGCTGTAGGAGTCTCAGCAGCTAAGAAACCTGGGTTTCAAATTATTTCTCTTGATATGTAGCCTTCTAACTACAGAATTTCTGCAGTAACAAAATAGACAGGACCTTTAGTCTAAGAGAGTCTGTTGGTTATTGGATGAGTGTTTGACTTCCAAGTGGATCTATTAGGAAGGCTGTTTACTCAACTCATTGCTTACATCCGTAAGTCCAAACTATTTTTATTTGAGCTTTTTCATAAAATCTGAGTCTTAATTTCCTGAATGCTCTTACTAGTTCTAGTTTTGTTTATTTTGGCTTTAGGTTGTGTTATATAATTAGTTATTATTTAAGAGACCAGTCTTAAGTTGCAAGAAACAGTAATAAATTATAATAAGACTGAATCTTTAAAGATGCCATATTCCAGCCATAACTTTGAATTTACGTATTTTGTTATTTTAAAGCAACATTAGTGCCTGTCTCTAAGGGTCATGGGAAGCTCAGAAGTTTACTTGATTTCTTTTCTTCTTGATTTCAGGGCTTTTTCCGCAGGAGTATCCAGAAGAACATGGTTTACACGTGTCACAGAGATAAAAACTGTGTTATCAATAAAGTTACCAGAAATCGCTGCCAGTACTGCAGACTACAGAAGTGCTTTGAAGTGGGAATGTCCAAAGAATGTAAGTCCTCTTCAGAAACAATTTATTCTTTGTCATACCCTACATTTATGTGGAAGTCGTAAGGGAAAAACTTATTATGAATTATGTGATTGAACTCAGTATCTACATTCGTATGTCAAGAAAGGAGTACGAATTCGGCACACAGCTTTAGACCTCTGCTTTACAAACTTCTGAGTCCTTAATTTTGCAGTTTAAATGCCATCAGTTAAGATCTTTTAGTGCAACACACTGCTTGCAAGGCATGGCCACCCCATGTGAGTGTGGCAATACCCGAGTGGGTAGTTTTACCACGTTTTCTAAAAGAACAAACACCCAGATATTTGCTGTATAAATGGCTTCCTTGGACAAGGGTGTAAGGGGAAGAGTAGTGGCCTCTTAAGCTTGGTTTCAGTCCTCCCTATGCCCTGCAAACTATCTTGAGGCTTTGCTGGGCTTGGGCCAGCCCAGGCTGTCATTTCACAAGGGCTTCCTGCTGCGGCAGCCAGCAGCCTTCTTCAGCCTTACATTACACCTTCTCCCTCACGCCAGTGCAGGCGCTTGTGCCAGTCGGCCACCTTTTAGTGGTAGTGCCAGTTCATGCCATTTTACAAAACTGATGGTATAATGGCCTTGAGCCTTCTGTTCTTACTGCCTGGACCCTCTTTGAAAGGTAAAACATGCTGGCAAATCCTCCTCTAAACCTGCAAAGCTAGTAAACCTGACTATGCGAAAGTGCTGCCAAGCACACCAAAAAGCTAAAGGATTTTCCTTTCCCTTCTTTTCTAGAAATGTCTGGCTTGCCCTTTAACATTTTAAAATACTCCTGTAGAAATATGTGATTTTTCTTTTTCTAGTTTATTGATATCCCCATCAATCCTGAAAATAAAGCTAAAACAGCCTTTCTCAAATCTCTTTGGGTTAATGCTTCTGAAACGTTCTCATTTTTGATTGGATTGATTACAGTAGCAAAAAAGTCTTTGGTGTAATGATTTGTTCAGTTGTTGAGGGGTTTGACCTCTGTCAGTGATGTTCCTGATTTCAGTAGGTCAATTCTAATAAAAAACACTAGAGAAATTTGCAGCATGTGCATAAGAGAGGAGGGAAAATTGCCAAACACTGCTTCTTGACTTTAATTCACCCACAAGAGTTTCTTGGAGAGGTTTTAAGACCAGAGGAAAAAAATTGACAGTAATGAGACATTTATGTCTGAACTGTGACACAAACCAGTTCTCATCTTCAGCATTTTGCCTTCCTGAACTGTGTGGGACATCACAGTAGTTCCCTTCTCTGTTCTTGGGCAAGAGCCAAAGACATTCTTAAGTCACACTAGTCCCTCTTCATTGCATACTATTTCTCTCTCTCACCCTCTTTCCTCTCAGATAGAGAATGTTGATAGGACCATTGTACTGTGTTTCCATCTTCTTTTCATGGGAATCTGAAATCGTGGTAATAGAAGTTTCATGCTACTGAGGATTGCTGTTATTTCACTGTCCTTGTTGGGTTTTCTAGTTTTCCTGTGTACCTGAAATGCACTTACCTATATTTAAGTATAGACTTGCTGGTGTGGAGATCGTGATGGGAGTAAAGGAGAAGGGAGGCTAAATACAAAGTTGCAAGATGGAATGAGGAGGATTTTTTTGTTAGGTATTTGACTGCGTATGTATCTGTGCTCGTGAAGCTTTTGTTTTGTTTGGTTTTCGATAAAATCAGTATGATGCAGTTTGGAAGAGAAGAAAAAGCATTCACCTGAAGGCTTGTTGGTCTTGAGTTCTTAAGGATTTTATTGCTGCCGTGAAATAGTAATCTTATTAAATGCTGTAACGTCACATTGGAGTAGGTTTTGGAAATACCAGCAGTATTTCTAACATGTTAACTAAAGTTACTTTGGATAAACTATAGAGACTTACTGCCTTTTAGGTGATAAATTGTTTTCTCCCATAGGGTAGCTGGAGCTTTGCCAGCAAGAATTAAGATTTTGCTTTGCCTGTTTCCTGGGGTGAACTGAGTGAAATTGCCTTTTGGCAGTTGCCTTTATCTCAGACCACTACAGGCCCTGAAAGGGGGATAGCAGGTTGGAGGGGGAACAGAGGATCCTGGGGAGAAGTGAAGGATGTCCTCTGGCTGCATTTCTGTTGAAGGCATTTGCAAAGGAACAGAGAAATTATTTTAAATGTCATCAGTTTGAAGGCAGTGTGTCTTGTCTTCTGGGTTTAAGAACTAAATCTGAAGTGATTCTGTGTTATCCCTTCATAAACAGGAGCTTTTCATCTCTTAAGAGATTTGAAAAACTATTTTCTTATCTGACCTTCTTTCATACGTATCTCTAGGTTTCAGCTCCGTATCTTTAGAAGTTTATGTAAACAAAGACACATCTGTCAGTCAGCTTCTTCTTACCAGATAGAGGTCTTTCTTTTCCCCCCAGTGCATTATTCACATTTTGTTTTTCTGTCTTCTTACAGTTCTGTTACCTTGTAACGTGAAAAGCATGAACAAAGGACAGGAAAAAGTATCAGGGAAATCTCACAGGGAAACAAGCCTACAATGCTCAAACCAGGCCCGAATGGGGCAAGTAACCAAGGTGGGCACCTGCAAATAGGAACTCAAGGTCTGTTCCCAGGAGCTAAGGAGTAGTAGACGCTGGTTTTTCAGTATAAAGAGGAAGCTTTGTTTGTTCTGCCTTTAAAGGGCATGCAAAAGTACTTGCATATGCAGCTCCCTTTTAGCTTAATGAGCGTTCCACGCAAACATAAGAGAAGAGATGGGAACTGGATGCTTAGCCAGTGTGATAAGTAGGTTTTTAAGAATGGGGGTACAGAGTTTTGAAAGAAAAGAGCTACTGAGCATTTCTTGTATGCTTTTATCTTGTTTCAGAGAGTGCAGTGAGATGATGAAGGAATGCACCAAATTTGCATTTCTTTATAGGTTGTTTTGTTCGTGTAGGGGGAAAAAAGTTATCTTGGACCCCATGTTACTCCCCAGATCTGATCAAAAGAGGTCAATAACAAGACTGCCTCCAGGGCAGGAGTTGAGCTATTTACCTTTTGATAATATCTGCAAGACCCGCTGAAACTGGATCCCACTAGTGTAGGGACTTGCTTTCATTGTGTAGTCCCGGTTGCAAAAAAGTTTGTGCTCCCGATAGACAAGACAAAGGGTGTGAGGGGAAACGACTTAGTGATGACTGCCTTATTGTCCTACAACAGGGCATAACACAGCTTGAAATAAAGCCCTGCTGTCTTTCATCAGATACTCCCCTACTTCAGAACCTCCTGAGCCATCTCTGCAACCTGAGCTGCACCTCTCGATGTCATGGCCTGGAGCCAGCCCCTCCACCAGCAGTGCATCACGTCTGGGGACCGCTATGGCTCTCCCACCTCAGTTCATGCATAGTTACTTAGGGGTGTGTAGGTGCAGCTGAGGCTCTGGTCCAGACCACCTCTGTCCTTCTTACCCTTTCAGCCTGTTAATTTTTTTTAATTACCTCGTAGAAACAAATGGTGATCACACAGGATTCTTTTTTTTTGTTGCTGCTGCTGAAGTGAGAAGGCTGACAGTGGCTCATTATGTGATGGGGAGAGCCTTAGGAAAGTAACCTTTGCCCTTCAATTACATGATCTCTAAGCTGATGTTGAAGCACCATCCTTGGCATGACCACAGTTGTCAGGAAGAAGCTCAGAGTTGCCTGGATGCACAAGTTTGGTGCTTGAGTAGCTGATGAGGAGTCACACATATGGTGCTACCTCCTGCAATTAAGGGAAGCTAGGCAAAACTCTTGAACAATAATGGACTCTTTCAAGCAGAATGCCAGAATACATGTTTTGTAAGGTGAAGTCTGCCCTTAAAGAAGACCTAAACTGGATTTTTTGTAGGGTCCAAGGGAGAAGAAAATGGAGCTTCCTTCTACCACAACTGCCTAGCTTAGCCCAGCAGCTCTTCCATCTTCTCTCATAAAATTTGCAGGCTGCAGGGACTGTCACCATACTGGATGATCTTTGGGATCCCCTCAGACACAACCGAGCCCACATACCAGGGTGCAGTGCAAAAAAAGCTCTCCATACTGGCATAAACCTTGTCTGTAGTAAGCTCTAACAGAGGAAAATTACATTTATAAAGGAACAGAATTGTTCCAGATTGCTCCAGTGCACTGGAGCAATGTTCAGATTTGTAAGTCTGTTTACAATTAACCTTCCTGGAGAGAGGGAATGCAGGGAAATTACCGTGAAGAGGAGATAAACCAGTTTCTGTGCTCTGTATTTGTTTGGGTTTGTTGGTTTTTGTTTTTTTTTTTTAAGTCACACAGAAATATCTGTTACTCCTTGTCACAGACTTGGGTGTTATAATAAATAAATGTTCATGCTTCTTGAAACATATGATTACATTCTGCTACTGAACAATACAGTGAATGAATTTACTTACTTTCATTCTGGTTTACATTGGCAACCAGGAAACATCAACTCAACATGTTTGTATTTTATATTTATCTATAATTTCTTTCAGACTCCTTAGTGAAGTATGATTCTATCCTTGATGAGTGGCTAAGTGGAGGGCTGGTCTGCATAGTTGCATTTGAAACCTTCATCCAAATTCCACTGTTGTAATTTTAAAGTGAATTAATTAAAATGCATGAAATCTTTATTTAGATGCTTCTAAATTTATTTAGATGCTTCTAGTCAGAACTGAACTGTTTTATTTTTATTCTTTTTAGCCAGCAGAAAGCACTGGGTTTAGGAATTGTTTCTGCTTTGCTATGGGCTAGATTTTTAACTGGATGCTTAAATACCTCAGAGTGGTGGGGGCTTTTTCAAAACTTCCAGTGTAGTTGCCTCACCTGTTAACTTGCCTTGCTTTATCCAGGGGCAGGAACTAAGTATCAAAGTGGAAATCACAACCCGCTGAATTCTGTTCTGGGTCTAATTCCTCTCTCTAAATGCTACAAGCTGATTAGATTGTCTTTCCTAACCTGAGAGATAAAAATGATGTTTTTTTACAGGAGACCTTGTATTGCAAGTTCTTTGAAGGCAGAAAGAAGTAAATTGTGAAAAATACTAACTAAATGAAGAATTTGAGTATACAGATAGTGGGGAATCTTTGCTCAAACCATAGAAATCATATTTTTTTCATTTTGTTCATTAAGGTTGGATTGGTTTGGAGCCTTTTTCAGTTGCTGATCGCATAGGAAAGGTTGTGTTTATTTTTTTCAGACTGAGAAACTAGGAACTTTTATAAGCTAACACCAAACTCTCAGTAGCACTGACAGGGAGTTTTTTTAAGATGAGAGCAAAGCCAGGAGGAAGGGTCTTCCTGCAACAAAACCAACAGTGCTCTAGTTAGTCAGCCTGTGTTCTGCCAGAGGTAATGCACACTTTGTCAGGTGGCTGAAAAGTATCAATATACATACAGTTAAAATTCTCTTGTATAGAACTGAGTTGTGCATTGTTTTCCATGGTTAAACAAATATCTCTTCTTTTTCACATTGTTTTGTTGTCTTCAAAGGACTTTGGGGTCTGCCTCTTTTGTGTTTTAGCCCTTCCCCCTGATTTTGCATAGCTTTCACTTGCCAGCTTTAATGTTTAAAGGAGCAACTTAGATTGAGTGTTATTATCCATAATTTACTCTATGTTCTGTGAAGATGGTTATGTAATAGCAGTAATTGCATCAACTCACCTAATGAGCTTTCCCTCCAGTGCCATGTACAGCAGATTAATAGCCCATGAATTCATTTGCAGCTCGTTGTGTTTCAGAAAAGTATTTCAGGCAGCAATTAATAAACTGCTAAAGAAAATAACATAAAAAATGATTTTTTTTTATTATGTTAACTCTCCAGCTGAACAATTTATTGGCACCTTTCATGATGGGGCTAAGTAAATTCTCTCCTAATTCCTCAAGCGGAGTGTGATTAGTGAACCCTGCTCAACTCGGGACTGTTTGGTAATTAGTCTGATCTTTATATACTAAAATGTTGGAGAAAAGTATGAATAGCATCCTAAGGTTCTCTTTTTCTTCTGTTCCTTGCCTTTCAGGCATTATGCAAATAGCCATAACTTTAAACCGTAACACGCTAGTGCTGCAATTTTTTTTTTCTCTCCCTGTCTTGCGTAGAAAACCCCATAATTGTGTAAGCTAAGAGTTGAAGACCTCGGCCAATAAACAACCCCTGGCACTGTTTCTGTGCTGCTTGTTGTGGGCTCCAGCAGCCTGTACCTCCCAAGTGGTGGGACAGAGCCCGGAGCAGGAATCCAAGAAAGGGTCAAGGGGTGCTGCTGCCCTGTGGAAGGTAAACCAGGGGTCAAATGCCACTGCAGAGGGAGATGCCAGGAGAAAGGCGTGGAGAGGGAAGAGAGAACAGGGAAAACCCTATTTAACAGTGCAAAAGGGAATGAGGTGATTAAACCCAATGGGAGAAGAGCAGGAGTGAGACGCCAGGACTGTGACCATCTGTGTAGGGAGCTTTCTGGAGAAAGAGGGAGACACGACTGTGAGAGTCCCACCTTGTCAGGCTGCCCTAGAATTACTATTTCCATACTTTGTTTTTGGTTGTGTTTTTTTGGTAATGATATTATTGTTTTGTTTTGGGTTTTGTAATTGAATGTCTTTATCAGGTTTTTCATGTTTTACGTAACTGTTTATCTTGAAAAAGAAATTACAGTTGACCCTCGATTATCGTGGCACTGCTGGTCTCCCCTCACGAAGCCCTCAGTCTGCAAAGATGTGCTGCTCATTAATATGCACATTAGCCGCTGTCGCCTCACCCCAGAGTGGCAGAGGCAGCGATCCCAGAGACTCCTTGCACCATAATACTGGTCAGGTGAGCGAAGGGGGTCTTCTATGCCCCGTCCCTGCCCAGGGAGTCCCTGGGAATCGGGAGGGAGGGTCTCTATGCACATGCCACCGCCACGGTGAGTCCTGTGCTGGGGCTGTACGTGTACTTCTGACTGCTCTGTGCTATGTCCCCTCCTTGTCACGGGTGCCTGCATTGCTGAACACATACTGCCGCTGCAGCGAGTCCCATGCTGGGGAGGTAACACAGCAGGGAGCAGTCAGACGTACACGTACAGTGCATGGGACTCGCCATGGTGGTGCCGTGTGTGCCCGCCGCATTCCACGTCGCAGGCACACATGCCAGGGAGGGAACATGGCGGAGAGCGGTCGGAAGTACGTACGTGTACAGCCCCGGCTGGGATGGGCAGAGCAGTGTGCCGGTGGTCGATGCTGTGCAGCAGGTGGGGCTAATTTTGATATTCGTGGCTGTCTACTTCCATTATTCCTGAGTGTCAGTTCACGCAGATGAAGTCATGAATGCCCCAGGAGACAGACCTCCGCAATCATGGGAAAATCAACCTGCAAAGAAGTGGATCCGCAAATGGGGATCCATGAAGTACTGAGGGTTAACTGTATCTTCCTGCCACCACCCCCGTACTCCCTCAGTCTGAAAGAAGCACTAAGCCTTGACTTAACTTTAAAAGTAGAAAAATATATATAATTTTAGAACCTGTTCCCTCATTTTGGGCTCTTGAGGACTGAGTAAGCATAAAGGGAATTCCTTCAATAAGCTCATATAGAGATTGATTACATGTCCTCAGCTGGAAGTTGCATTAAGACTTATCCACTAAGGTATAACTACTGTGGTGAACTTTTCATCACTCTCTGCTGTCTCTATGACAACACAGATCCTGGCAGAAGTTACCAGGGCTCGTGTGCACTCTGCAGCCTTTGTCTGCATCCATCAATCCTAGTCCTCAGCGACTGTAAATGTGTGCCTTCCTTACGTTTTTGCTTAACAAGGTTTTATTAAATTTGTAACACTTCTAAAGTTATGCTAATCATTACAACTGCAGTACCTGACTATGTTTTAAAAGAGATGTGCTAAAGAAAGGACTTTCTAAGTGGCTCTTATTCTTGTCTTGTGGAAGAAATTCAGCTGAATGGATCAGAGTCCTTGTACTAGTAACTTTTTCATTATAGGTGAAACATGGAGATAATTAGAGATGGCAAAAAGCATAATGTACATATTGTCTAATTTCTTATTACACCATAACGCACTCCAGAGAATTGTGTGCTACTCTTAGTGCTCTAGCAAAGGCCTTAGACCTTGTTGGACCCTTCTTTATTTTAAGGGAGCATTTATTGTCAGAGCCTATGGTGTGGCTAATACCTGTCTATTGGTGCTTGCAGTTCAGGCTTCTGTGCTGGTCCTGCCATGTGCCACCGTCTCTGGAGATCCAGCTCCCTTGATGACAGTTGTCAGTGTCACAGATCTAACTTTTCTCCTTTTATTTCTGCCCCCCCCCCCATTTCACACCTTTGGGGTGTTTTAGGAATCATCACATGCTTTCTTCTGTCAGTTTCTGAGTAAAAGGCATTTTTGGCAGATCTCTATTACAAAATCATTTCTCAGCATGGACCTGGTTCTTTCTGTGACCTTTTTCTGTTGTTTCTTGTTCCCCGCTTTTGTTTATAGCATTATTCCAAATTGTACATGTAAAGTTCTATGGAACTTTCTATGGTTGTGGTTCTATGCATTTGTGTTGCCGCTACAGGTAGCCTTTGCCTCTTCTTTAGTATCCCAATTGCTTTTATGGCAAGGAGAAAATCCTGGGTTATCCTTTCTGCCCTGTACTGGACAATACGGCTGTAAGAGCAGATGGGAAATCTGGAGGTCGCCACTCCTTTACCCGGTCCCTGCGCTCCGAAGCACGATGCTGAGGCCACATTTGCTTGGTCATGCAGACATAACTGCTGAGACCCCAATCCCATGACCTCAAAAGCTTTGTTTCAGAGTTTCCATTCTTTCTTTATGCACTCAGTTCACTGCTTCGTATTCGTCATTCAGATCATCTTCTTGTTTGGGGATACTGGGCATCTTTGATGCATCTCTTTCTCCTGATTGCCATTGTGCCATATGGCTTGTGCTTTCTCTACTGGCACCTTGTGGTCTCTCTATCTTTTTTTCTCTCTTTGAATGTTTGGGTTTTATTAAAAAACTTTGCGATGTTGAATCCAAAGGATGGAGAAATGTCGGTGAGATAAATATCAGTCTGGGAACAAGCAAATTGCAAGTGTCCTGGGTCTTGAAGCTAAACATGTCTTATTTGGTTGTCAGGCCAACCTGAAAATGTTATCTACAGTAGCCAAGGTTCATGAGAAATGCAGTAAATTGTTCCCAAGAGTTCTGGGAAGTCTGAACTGCAGCAACCCGAATGTGCCTGAAGGACTCTCTATTGGAGGAGGCACATATTTGGTTCTTCCCATTAAAAGAATGCATTCATCTTCCCGATGGTTTATATCTGCAAATTTGTTTCTTTGTTTTCCTAGTGATCATTTTATTGAAGATGGTGTTGCATAGGTTTGGTGCCTCTGCAGAAGGCAATGAAATAAAGTTTATACTGGCCTATGTGGAGAGCAGCTCCTGTGCTGATGATTTGGAAGATAGAAAACAGGCACTTGGAAACCACTAAGCTCTGAAAGACAGTTTAGGAAGATCTCTACATAAGTAGATGAGGCCATGGATTTCCCTCTGCTGCTGTCAGGCTCTTACGGCTTGCTTTCATCCACTGTATGAGTTGTTATAGCAGAGGGGCTTTTCCATTGCTGTGCCTGTGATAAGCCGACTGACACGTTGCAGCTCCTCCTGCTGGGATGCTGGCCCTGGGACTGTGCTCTAAAAATAGCCTCAATTTGTTTTTAGTTTGACTTTGTATCACATGCTCATTTTAAAATACATCGGAACAGTTAATCTCCAGTTCTTCAGCACTCATGTGGAAAGTGTAAAGGATTTTTTGAAGTAGATGGTGTACAAGCAGTAAAAATAACACCCTTTCTATCCTTACTTAAATAACATTCAACTGCTAATTCTATAAAAGGAAAAAGAAAGATCATAAGGCTTTGGGACTTTTAATTTCCTTTGGCCCAAAGTGATCAGAAATGGTTTTGCCCAATCTTACTTTACTCCTATACTTGTTTGCATGCTTGCGTGTTTTCGAAAGCTCTTAAACATTTAAATCTAGGTCTCACAAAAACTCTATCAGACAACAGCTCTGAAACCTGACTTCTACAAGTTGTAGCTTAAAGCCCTGCAGGTGGTGCCTGAGGCTGATCGGCATTTAATGAGCTGTGGGATCATTTCTCAGAGTTGTGCATCCATAACCAGTTGCATGTTAGTGATATAAACAGATTTGGTAAGTCAATGTGAGGAAATTGTCTGACTTTAGAGACACTTACCTGAATTTCAGAGTTAAAACTAAGTGGAATTCTTTCTTTCCCCTGGCCAAAAGTGCAACAGAAAGCAAACATGCTTTTAGTTGGATTACAGGCATGGTTAGTCATCTGACAGACAGTTTTAATGGAGTCAGAAAGACATGCTGGGGAAACATGCTGACCTACTTTTCTTTCTTTCTCTCTTTTTTTCAAACTTCGAAGCAAGTGAAATGTTAATTTTAAAGCTCCCCATAAAGTTAGACTTTGCTGAAGGAGTTCATTTTGTAATTTAATTTATCTACCCTCCTGCTTGGGGTATGATAGATGGTTTTGGTGACTGAATTTCATCAGGTTGTTTTTGTTTCTGTTAGGAAATTGGGTTACATCTGAGAAATCCGTGTTCTTCCCCCTTTCCAGGACAAAGCAATCAGCTTCAAGTTAATGAATGATTTAAGTCCAATCCTCTGAGGGAGGACGTTACAAACCATTTAAAATGACAGACTAACAAAGTATTACATTTGTATCATTTTCAGCGCATTGCATTTTTAAACATTTCTTGTCTTTAAACTTGTGGGAAGGAGGATTACTGGCAGTTAGTGTTGTGCGTTTTGCACTTTGAATTGTTTTTTCCCCGTGTTAAGTAGGTCGATGCTCCGCTGTCAATATTTTCTTGGAGGCAAAACTGAATGTATTTAAACTTGGGAAATTCTTAGCAGTAAAACTTCAGGGCTTGGGAAAAAAAAGCCTTAAATTAAATAGGAAAACTTAGCAGTGAGGATGGATTAAAACATCTCTAACAGTTACTAAATTGAATGATACTGGATGATAAGGGAAAGCATTTTAGAAATGCTGCAGACATCGCCTCACTCTCCAGCAGCAAGCACACATGCAATTCGTCGCGGTGCCAGGTCTCTGGCAGAGAGACATCACTGCACGCTTGAAGGAGCGGGAGAGGACATTGTTCTCTGACACAGTGGTCGATCCAGAGACACTCTTTTCACCTACTGTCTCCTTCTATTTCCATCATTAACAGATTTGTTGCTGTCAATTGGCCCTGGTGCAATGGGTGTTGCTGCAAATAATCATTTTTCTTTCCACCTCTCCGTGTTTTTATTTTAACTCCCGATTACCTGAGGACAGTTTGCATTATGTAACAGTAACGCAAAGAAAGATACATAGAAAAAATGGAAATTGTTAGGCATTGATGAAGTTTATGGGGAGCAATAATACATTTCAAAGAATCCACAAGGTACGTGTACTCTTTCAAAGTGTAGTACTTTTATATTTTGTGTACTTTTAGAGGATGTTCCAGTAGCACAGTTTAAGGTTTGGGGTTTTTTTTATGGTTTTAAAAATGAAATGCAAAGTGTTTATGTTGAATAATGCATGAGAGTTTTTTCTATATCTTAAGAAGGCTGATATTGGCATTGCACAAATTTTAGCTATTTTGTAACCCAGAGACACCAATAGAGGAGGCATCAGCCTGGGAAGACAAAATGAGGAGTAACTGCACATCCTTATGTGCTGAACTGCTGCAACTCGTGTGTTCAGTATCCCTCACTGCACAGTAGCTGTGTGAGCTGTTTCTTACACACAAGGACTGCCTTTCCCCTCTTTCTTGCCATAGCACTTCTTCTAGGCGACCCATGACATGGTTTGTTTTGCTTCTAGTGGAGACACAATGAGGAAAGCCACTCAAAAAGGTGTCACATCTGAAATTTCATCAAGGTGGGTTTTTTCCTGGTACAGAAAAGCTGTCGATGCTGGAAAAATGAAGCATCAGATTTGGGGAAGCTTAAGTTGCTTTCTGTTGGCCAGGGAGCAAGCTGGGGCCTTTGTGTTTCAGATTAGATGACTCTTGGAGATTGGTATGGAGGTCCAGAGCTCAGTGTGTGTTTTGTCTTGTAGTTAATGTTGTACTGTGCCACACCCTTTGGTTATGATACTGAGTAGCTCAGGGATCAGTCTTGTATGATCCATATTCCTGGAACGAGTGCTAGGTTGTAAGAGCCTTTGGACATCACATTTCTGTGAGAAGAATGTATGATTTGCCCCTTTGAGTAATTTGGAAGAGAAGTTCAGTGCATACTTCTCCCTCACCCGCCCCATTTGCCTTTGGATGCCTCTTCAGGTGAACACTCTTATTGAATCAGAACATCCAGAAAACAATTTTCAATTGAAAAGGAGTGCAAATAATAGTAAAAAAAAAAACAAATAAAAGCAAGAGGATAGTTGTTATTGGGAAAAAGAAGCCCCTTTATGTTCACACTTCTCTCGTAACACAGGGCAAAGTACACAGGCAGAGGAGAATAAGCATAAATATTTCATTTCTTTAATTCTGCAGAAGGCTTAAATCCTGCTTGTCCTAAAGAGAGATTCAAAGTCATCTTGGCAACTTTTCCTCTTGTTTTCTGAATTAGTTACAGCTACTTCACATGTTTATTGGGAACATTTTTCCTACTAGGATTTAAGGAGTGTAAGGCATAAACAAACATAAAACTGTACAGACATATCAGCTGCCTCTTACAGAGTATGCAGTATAAACCTCATGAGTTTGGGGGGGTCTTGTTTCTTGATGGAGGGATGAAGTGGGGAGGTAACCCTATGGTAAAGGGGCCTTGCATTAATGGACGAGGAGTATTAAAAAATATTCCCTAGAACTTGGTGTGTGGGAAAAATGAGGCAATTAAGAGGAATCACTAGATATCCTGTCTTAACAGTTTATTATATATATTTTTAATGAGTATTAATCTCTAATGCTGTGTGATGGATTAGAAAAGAGGGGGACTTGGGCCTCTTTCTGTGCATACTTTTATGTTTCCCCTTCACTGAACATTTTCTCTGGGCAAATTGTTTAACTTGAGCTGGTTGGAGGTGCTCCAACACAACAAGGCTCTGCAGAAAAATAACACTGGGTTGAATCCCAATATGCAGAGTTGTCCACATCCTGTTGCTGTTTTAAAAATCTTGGGATGAGTTATGAGGGGGGCCACAAAGGAGCCTTGTCTATTCCTGTCCTCTGTGTTGTGTGTCCCAGGCCCTGGGGTGCTTGCCTATCTGTGTCTGCGCGGAGCCTGGGGGTCTGGGGCAGTCCTGCAGCTGTCTGGGTAGGTGGATGTTCAGCAGCTCTTTCAAGAACTGAATAAACCGCTGCTTTTGGAAATCCGAGTTTTCAGCCAATACTTCCCAACTAAAACTCAGGGGTTGTAGCCCTGGAAAAATACCCTGAAGACCTCATGGAAGCACTTTCTATTAGTTGTCTTGCATCTTGCACTGACCAGTCTTGGGGAAGACCATCCTAGCTGCAAGGAGGCATCCAGTCTGTGTATGATGAGTTCAGGGCCCAATCCCACACTGTTGAAGGACATGAAAGGTTTGTCATTGGCATCAATGAGATAAGATGGAGGTAGGAACCACTGGTAATGCCAGTTAATCCTGTGCTGGGTAGTATTTTCTGTTGTCAACTGGGGACCACTACCCTCATTCAGTTAAGGACCAGCTGTGTGTTGAATTCAAGTATCCTTGCCCAGCCCTTGGCTTCTCTTTCAGATGTCATCTCATGTCCAAGTTGTATCCTTTGTTTTCATGGAGAAGTCTGGGAAAACTAGGTCAGTTTATCCAAGTAGAAATTATTATTTTATTGAGTTAACTCTGTGTTGACCTGCTGCCTGTTTGCCTTCTCAAAATGAACTCCCTTGTGTGGACCAAGTCTTGCCCTGGAAGTTGCAGAGCCCTCGGTAATCACTTTGATTTCAAATCAACAATAAAAAGACTGCTTTTTTTAGTATCTTGCTGTTTCCTGGAAACAAGTGTCTGTCTGCTTTGCTCATTGTATGATCTCTACATCAAGCTGGTCTAGTGTGTGCTGTGAAAGTGCTTAATGTAAAAAGGTTATGTGCTGGCTTTACTGGGGATGTTTAAAAGATCTTATAGAGAAATCAGGATTTGATGCTGCTTGACCCTGTCTGACAGAATTAAGCTCTTTAAGCCAGTCCTGTAGTTATTGCACGCCTTCTTTTTGAAATAATCTAGTCCACTTACTCCTGCTATTTCAGAACTCCAGTCTCAGACAAGAAAGCAATTTTTTTTTAAAATGAAAGAATAGTTGGAATGTATTTTAAAAGAAGTTGTTTGGCATTGTACATAAAAGATAAAATATATCAAAATAGACAGTCCGATAATTAGGTGCAGGCTTGTGGAGTGATTCATGTCATAACGTGAGTGCTGAAACAGCTGAGGTTGCTGCAGGTGTGTTAAGGGAATTCAACCCCATAGTGCCAGGATGTTTTTGCCTGTACATAAAGCAGGAGTACAGATGTCCGGAGAGCCTGCATTAATAGATGAGAAGCAGTAGTTCTGCGTGTGAGTTATGGATGGAGCAGTATTTATTAAAGGTCCAAACAACAGCCTTTGTCTCCCAGGAACCTTTTGCTTTGAAGAGCAAAGCCTGCTGCTGTCCCAGGCACTGAGATCTGTGAGCTGCAGCTTCAGCTGCTGCATGTTAAGCCTGTCTGTGGCTTAGTGCCGAGTAATGCCATGCGTTGGCAGAAAAGGATCCGAAGAAAAACCTGGGAGGCATAGGCCTTTCAGTTGCCTTAGCTCGTGGGTGTAGTGCTTCCAGGTGGGGCAGTAAGATTCGAAAGCTGAAAGTGAATGAACTTGTTTACCTGTGGCAGCCACCAGCTTCAGCAGGGCTTTTATGGGAATCTAGTGATTTTGCCAGCCAGGCATTCCCAGAGCCTGCTAGCTGGCTCTGCACAGCTTTCCTGAAAGCCTGAGATGGAAGGAAAAAGAAGTCCCCTGACCTCACTCCTTGCTTTCTCCTTAAGTTGCGGGTTGTGAACAAAGGACGATGTAATTTTGAAAGAAGTAGAGCACCCCAACAACAAATCTGCAGATTGTTTATTCTAATTGCTCAGCTTTGGGGAAGGGAGAGGAGATAAACAATATGCTGAAATGCAGTGAGGTGCAATAGCTTGTTTGCATGTGCTGTTTCCCATTTGATGAGGCTTTTCTTGTAGTACATATTATGGCAAAACAGTTTTAACAACAGGCACTCTTCTTTAAAAAATTCCAACCCACCTGTGGTCCAAGGCCTCTGGCCAGTGTGGATGCATGCCCACCAGCTGTGTTGGACCATGCAGCCGTGTGAGACTTAAACAGGCAATTTTTCTGGCTGATCATACAGTGCTTTTTGGTCCACCTGGTTAAGTGATACAGTTTTTCCCTTCTCATGCTGCTGGGCTGCCTCTCCTGATGGAGCAGGTCACTTCACAGCAGCTTCAGCCAGCTGAGGGAAGCCCAGACAGGGAGGCTGAGCATGGCTGTGGGCCCACACTCTGTCCCCCTCCCCCCGCTCCACTTTGGGGGCCAATCCTGACACCTTGAGAGGTGGAAATAACCTCCCAATCTCAATTCTATTTTATTTTGTTTTAGTAGTGGGAATATCAACAAGCCTTTGCCTTTAGGAAGGAATGCGTCTAAGTTCATAATGGTGTGTTTTCCACATTTGCTTCAGAGGAATAGGTAAATAGTAGCTGAGCTATTTCTTTGCTTTTATTATGCCTGGCCTAGTGGGAGGCCAGGGCTGCAAGCTGCTGAGGCTGTAACACAGGCTAACGCTACGATTGAAGACTACAGCTCCCTTTCTTAAAACATGCCGGGAACAACTGTTCCTCCGCCTTCATGAGCTCAATTTACGGTTGCGGGAGGCAATGTGTTCTTTGTGCTTGATGAAGTACACCGTGCACGCAAGCCTCTTCAAATGTGTTGTCAGTTGGCAGCTCTCTCGCTAGATGCACCTTTACACAATTGCACAAGGCACCAGGAGGTACAAATGTGAAATTTAGCCTTGGGGGCAAAACAAAGAAATGAAACGTAGGTATGAATGTGGTGTTATCCATCTGCAGATACAGATATTAGACCTGATCTCCCACTACGCTACTGTAGTTCTGAGCTAATAGGACTCTGCTGCGATTGGTGGAGTACCACCGCTGCAAGACAAAAACAGCAGTGGGGATAGGTTTGGGCTGTTATTTTTAACGTAGGAATGAACCCTCTTTGGGGAAAGCTAGACTGTGTTCACTGCATGAAACCACCCATAATAAAAAGGAGAAGTGCAGTGACACACTGTCTTGGTATCGTTACTGAACTTGTGTTCCTCCTTCTGGGGAGCTGTTGCCCTGGGCCCTGAGTGTCCATGTGCAAGCAAAGGGAAGGGGTATTCCAGCTCATCTCCTTTTCTTTTTGGTAGCCTTTCCATTTGCTGTCTCATAAAGTCAGTTTTTAATGTGTGATCAGAATTTGTCCTGTAGCTGAGACTCATTCATTACATTAAATGAATGTGCTTATTGTAGAAAGCTGCTTTGTTGAAGAAGTCTGTTAATGGTATTGTCAGAGAAAGAGGTTTCAATTTGTCGTGGTAGGTAGCTTTCCAGTTAAGTAAAAGGCAAGTCGTGTTCTTTCCTTTTGTGTGTGTTAGGATGAGAAATAAAGTAGCTGCAGCAGGTTGAAGTGTGAAGTGCTGCAATCTGGCCAGGCAGTGGGCAGAAATAGGGTGCAGTGTCTGGCCTTAACTTACAGCCATGCACTTCTCTGGCCATCAGCAGTCCTGGATAATGCCCAGCAAATTGAATTGAGGACTTTGAATAACCCCAGCATCTCCCAGTTGTGAGGCATTGTACTACCATAACTGTCTCCTAAGAGAAAATCATGTAATATGTGTAGATGAGTAGACTGATTTACCTTTTGGTGACCCTGGAGAGAAAGGTCAGGTTCAGGATATTTTTACCTGTAATCGGTTATCCATAAAGAGTTAGTGTACCAGGCTTCAGGATTGTAGCTCAAAAGGGCAGTTGCTTTGAGAAGGTAGCTCAAAAGGGCACTTCAACAGCTGAAATCAGATGAGACAGATTTAATGGCCTCTTGGTGATTTCTGACTGAAAGTTCAGAGTTTGAAATTTAGGGTAAAGGAAACATTCTATAGCTGAATAGAAATTTATTTTCAGGCTGAGTATTTAGGAGTGTTTTTCAACTGCTGTGTATACATTTGGTCACTTCAAGTGTAAGGAAGAGAAAGAATAATCGCATTGTGCTTGTGGTCTTGTATGTTTTTTAGCTAATGTGTTAAGACACTGCAATTCTAGAAGAGCTGTCCTCTGGTTCCCCAGAGTATTTCTGTTTAACCAGCTGCACGCAGAATTTTATCTAGACTGCCACAGAGGTTACTAGTGAATCCACTGGGATCTTGGCAGCCAAAACAGTAGATAAGTCAGCACAATACTTTGTTTCCCTGAGGGTTTGAGTTTCATGGGGATTCTGCTGCAGGTTGGCACTTCACAGTGGGTTACCCACAGAAGCCCTCTAAGTTTGGGAAACCTCCCCAGATAGAGAGAGAGATTCCCAAAGCTCCCTCCCATTCCTGCACTGAGCAGGGAAGAGGAGGACTGGCAGTATCTCCTGGAAGATGCTATTACTCTGCAAACTTGTTGCAAGTGGCATGGTAGATCTTAATAAAAATTGCAGGTTTTTTGTTGAGAGTAAGGGATTCATGCGGAATACTGAGAGAGATTGGGCAGGACAGGAATGGAGGATGGAATGACAGATGTGTAGATTAATTAAAGAGCAGCACAAGATCCACAAGGACGTTGCAAGACCTGCCTGTGGAAATGCTCCATTTTGCACACAGGAGTTTCTGGCTATATTAAGTAACTTGAGGTGATGCCTATGTGAAATAGAGATGAAACATATCAGTGAGTACATATATTTTGTCTGAGTCAATGAATATGGCTAGGCTATTTTCACTGCAGATATGTTGGTGAGTCTTATTAGGAAATATTTAGTGATTTATTCTGCCTGCAATTGTTAATGCTAACAACCTTCAATAGCTCTTTAAGCATCAGCTGCTAAGAGTGTGTGGATTATCCTATTTCACACTGCCAATTAGTTGATGATATTAAAGCACTTTGAGAATGGCCATCATAGGGCAAATGCTATTTAAACAGTTTATCATTGAAGGTATAATCACATCTCTCCACCTACTTTGATTGCAATATGTAGAGAGATGATAAGGGAGACCAAGGAGTCTGCTTTCATTTCAGGCCCGGGTATAGGTGCTGTGCCCTCTACATTCTGGCTCTGACTCAGCTGCTCCTCATGCTTTCTCCCCTGCCTGCCCACACCCACATGCTGCAAAACACATTTTCTTCTGGTTTTGTTCCACTTGTTTTCTGACCTGTTTTTGCAAGTTCTTCATTTCTCTTTTGTTCTTAGGAGCTGTTCGTGGAGGTTTCCATTTGTATTTCAGGAGTCTTGATTTTTATTCTTTGAGCGGTTGCTACTGTGTTTGGCGTGTTCTTTGGAACTTGGACCAGTCTTGAAATACTATAGTCAGTATAAAGGTTGGCATTAACTTAGAAACAGCTTATGGGCTTTTGGTGGTTTTATTTTTCTTTTATTTGTCCTCCTACAAAATTAAAGCCAAATCTGCCTATAGAAACTTCAGCAGTGGTTTTGAGTCTCGGATTGGCAGTTCTAGATATCCCAGTTATGATATGTTCTTTTTGGCTTCTGGATGTCTTAATAATAATTTTCTAAAAAGTAAAGTAAAACAATATCATTAATAATTTTAACTAAATAGATAAAATAGTATCAAATGCATACCTTTCAGCTATTTTCAAGGGGTATTTTTCTCAGCCAGTTGTTCATTGGCTTTCCGGTTTTGGTCCTATGTCTGATTTCAGTTGTTACTGCTTTTTCTTCAAGGAATTATAAACTTTTTTTTTAACTCATTTTACTAATATTTCAGGAAAGTGACAATAGCAGGTGCCAAATTTCATGTCAAAAGTAAAATTTTCAGGCTGATGGGAATCCTTGAAACCAGAGATCAAGTTTCAGGCCAGTTAAATAAAGCTGTAGAGCATCCATTTGTATCATTCATTCATATAATGAAACCCGTTCTTATAACTCAGTTCTTGATATATTAACCCCACAGTTATCCTCATACAAAAATGGGCGATGTGTTGCTTTCGTCAGTTATAATAGGATATAACCATATAAATCCCCTGTGCATGAATGGGAAAATAGAGGCCCTTAGGCTATAGGTATCAAAGGTCTCCCCTATACTTACAATAGCCTAATAAGGCTATTTTGAAGGCATAGGTAATTACTCACAGACTCCCTGTAGCCAGTGATTCATTGTTCACTACTGAAACATCTCTAAATGAATTATGTTTTAAACAAGCAAATCCTTGGCCTTCTCTTTTGGCGGGGGGGGGGGAGAGAAGGCAACAGGAGCGACACAAAATTCCACCATTTTCTGCGTTAAGCATGCATTTCTTGCTATTTAATATCCCTGCTATTTGAAGCAATTTAAATGTACTGCTGTGCTTCTCGCTGTTTTGATTCCATGAACGCCTATTTCTGAATTTCACATTTTGATGAAAATATTATTGTTGTCATTAATTTGATATTTAGAAAAGACTGTGGATACAAGAGCTCAGTGCAATGAATAAAACAGTTGGAGTTAACCGTCCCTGGGGATAGAATCAATCACTGTTGTAGAAGAGGGTGACATTTAAAAAAGAAACTCTGAAGAAAATGTCATGCTTAAAAAATTAGATCTAAATGCACTAGCTCCTGATTGATTTTTATTGCACTCAGATGGATACACTGATTGATTATCAGCCTTACAAATGTTTAGTACCTTTCTCACTTCTCTAATAATCAGAATAATCTAATTTTCAATGTCATTTAAGTTACCATATTCAAGGTTATAATAGATCATATTTCTAATAAAACATGGCAATTATATAATGAATAATACAAAGCTGCAAAGCAGAGTTCAGATTCACCTTCTTCAAGAAAATAAAAGTACCACCAGTGGCTGGAAGGGCTGGTGTACACGAAGCAGCTGGCAGGACAATGTCCTCTGGATTTGTGGTGTGTTCCCTTGTGGTTGAACTGAGATTCCTGGCTGAGGTGGGTTTGCCATAGCTGGATGCTATATTTCTCAATAGGAAACCCAGGGCGGGCTTGAATTCTGTCATACGTGTACTTGCTGTATGCCTGGGGGGAAAATGATCCTGTGCCAGGTTCTTATGAAATGCCTTCCATGATTGTTTCTCCCTGTTAATTTTGATATGTGTCTGTAGAGAGATACTATCTCACTTAATGTGAGATGTTTTCTTGTGGCGTTTGTTACCCAATAGCTGACATGGTTGAGTTCTCTAGATCAGCTACAAAATATGTAGGTTTCATTGTATTTTGGTTTTGTAAGCCCCTTACACAACTGTGTACTTTTTATTAGCTTTGTCCATTAGAAATTAGAGGTTTGTGTTTGAAATGTGCTTTGCCTTCGATCGTTCTCCCTACGTCAAAGCCCGGTTTTGGCATGGGAATTTGTTTTAAAATAGCTTCCTGGGTTTTTTTAAGACTGAGCTGTTTTGCCTTAAAGAAAACATTATTTCATCTGGAAATCTCGACCTAGGAAAATCAATCTATTTATAACTACCTGGTGTTCTGCATATTTTAATGTGTTTGGCTTGTGATTGCACTGCTGTTAACATGTAAACGGGACTCTGACTGTTCTGAATTGGTGGCTCATCAGTTGGTCAAGCATGACTGTATTGCTTTCAAGAGGGTTGTTTTGTTCCTTTACTTAGGTTGGAGGTGAAAAACTAACCTTTTTGAGTTTTTTAATTTCTCTGCCTGTTTCTAACCAACTTCCGTGCTTGGGAGCTGCCTGGATGCTACCTGGTGTATGCAGGTGGGTGCTGGCTTTGACCATGGGGTCAGAAAGCCTAGTTCAGCAGCAGTACTGGGGTTGCTGTGTCTCCCTTGGTGTGAGGTTTTCCAAGGTGACTATTAGGAAACATGTCATTATGGACTGCCATTAGCATGGTTTATTGAAGAGTAGTGTGTGGAATATGTGAGGCGTTTATCCTGGTGGAGCTAATTTGGCATTTTGTATATTTGACCGAAATTGCCTACAGCTGTTAACTTATGCCAGAATTAGGAATTTTTTTAGCAGCTGCTTCTGGAATTGGAGAAGCCAGAGTGTGAAGGACCTTGCAAGGCTTGTGGGTTTCCGCCCTAGCAGACAGCTTGGTACTCCTGGAATCCCCGGTTGCAGCGCTGAACATCAGCCCCGCTGCCACATGTGGTACCATTTGCCTGCCCGGGCTGCCTGGCATTTAGCACGGCACGGATGGCTTCCCAAGGTGCAGGAGGGCATATGGGAGAGCCAGCCTCTGCAGGTCTGCAGAGTTCCTACCTCAGTTCACCTCCCATTTCACTTCTCATTGGGGTTTGCAAACAAAAAGAGTTTTTGCAAACCTACCTTGTGCCCAACGCCGTGCAATTACTGACTTGCTCTGTGTGCTTTGTGGCGCTTTTGAGGTTTGTTAGCTTAACAAGTAACTTCCAAAATATTTGGGGACAAGAGAAGTGTGGTTTTACAGGAATGTGAACTAACTGGTAGCACTAGTAGTTGTTGCTACAGGAGCAAAACCAGTTAACTAGTACACAGAACTCTTGAAAGGTCATGAGGATCTCCAAGAGGCAAAACTGCAGCAATAGCATTTCAAGTAATGAATTTATAGCTGATTAATCATTATTATATATTAAAGGTGCTGTCTGTCTTCTGGCCATCTAGGGAAGCGCAGCTTATGAAAGTAATTGGAAAAATTGCATTGTGAGCTGCCGGTTCTTCTCCCTTGGACATGTTCGTGCCACCTTGGACAAAGGGATGTGTGCACACTAGCTATTCCATGATTTTACTTGATTGTCTAGAAACTGTCTAAACCTCTTGGACTAGGCCCTAGACTCTTCTTAGGCCAACTAGTAGCTAAGCTTGGTGGACCTGAGGGGCTTAAATTTAAGACTGGCCGATTCCTTGCATTATGACATGCTTGAAATGATCCTGCTCAAGCAGGAGAATTGCTGTGTGGTTACTAAATGAGGGCATCGGCATCCTCAGAGAGCCATTTGTGTTTTTCCTGTACTTAGTTGCATCTACAGCAGACCCTTTCCTTGAAAAACATCTCTGTCCTTCCTGCAACTTTTCTGCCCTGCCCATCGCTTCAAGCAGAAGAGGAAAAGTGTATCTGAGGCTGGGGAAAAAGTGGGAAGTGTGTGGTGATGCGAACAGTCTCAGTGGGACAAGAGATGATGTTCTGCCCCTCTACCATCAAGTTAGGGGGATGGAGATTTGAAGGTAAGGGCTGATCCTTAAACCTAAGGCAACAGAAAGTTCCTTCTCCAGCTTGTGAACCCTGCCACGGCTGCCTGGAGGTTTCTGGGTGTGGAAGTTCAAGTCCTGGCGTGTGTTTTGAGGGGACAGGGAAGCTGTCACAGGAAGATGGATTGGAGCAGACGTGCTCAAGTGTGGGTGTGTGTCGCTCAGCCATCCGAGCAGCATTGAGACCTGGCTTCCTCACATATTGAGATACACCTTTTTTTATTATCTTTCCCCACGCCACCACATTATTTGTTTTTTTAAGGTTTTTTAACTTCCAGAATTTCTCACAGGGCAAGAGAGCTTCCGTACTGTCCCCTGTTGGGAGCTCCTGAATAATGCAGCCATCAAGTCAGAATTTAGTGTACAAGTAATGAAATTCATTACCTGGGTTTTCTAGAACAGCATTAACTGTGACAGATTCATCACTGGTGTATCATCATTAAAAGACAGTTGAATTGCATCGGGGATTGATGTGATCATATGCATGTAAAGATCAAGATGCAAAAAGGTGTGATTTATGTAATACATATAAGCATAAGCTGTATTCCAAAACCCTTCCCACATGTGGTGTGAAAGTTCCCAGAGCAATTATGGTGCTTAAGTTCACAGGGTAAATGAGTGTTTTTGCGTGTTTTTATTTAACTCTTTTAAATATAGTGTTGTCTTAATCTTTTTTTTTTCATTGAACTGTAGTTAAATCTGCTTGATAGTTCAGTGTTACTGGAATTCTTTATATTTTTGGAGCCTGTGTTTTGTATGTCAGCATTTTATTGCATTATCTTATAGGGAACGTGGAAACACTGCTATGTCTAAAGAAACCTTAGTGAATAAACCAAGAAGGAAAGTGTTATTCAGGTTTTATAATTATTATAAAAGCTATCAGAATTGTATAAGAAAGTTATGGACAAAACTGTTTTTAGTTTTCAGGATGTGTTATTTCTCCCTTTCTTACCCTTTAGTGACTTGCACTGAAAAAGAAAGAGGACAGAGCTGGGCCAATTGGGTCAACCCAGTGAGGGTTGACCAGCAGCTGTTCCTCTGGTGGCCTTTGGAGGGGAAGGGACTTCAGGAACAGCTGCAGAGGGAGCAGTGCCAGGGTGGCACAGGAGCATGGCATGGTTCCTGCCAGTGTTATCTCCTGGTCTGTGGGAGTTCTTGGCACCTGCTTCAAAGCCTGGCCTAAATAGTGTGTTCGTCTTCCACAAGGAGCTCAAAGCTGTTGAGGGAAGTAGTTACTGAGGCCACCTGTTCGGCAAATTTGTCAATTAGGTTGTAGAGCTATATGTAAATGGGGCTTTATGATGAAGGCTTATTAATCTTTACAGTTACATAGGAGTTCAGAGAATTTTCTAAAGGAGCATTTTATCTCCCAAGTATAGCAGTGAGTGATTTGGGATTTGCTTCTGAAGTGCAGTGGCAGTTCACAGCACTCAAGATGTACCTGTCAGTCCTGGATGTTTTTTCAGTGCAAAAGACCGTGCTTGCATTCTGCTCTGGGCTTCAGCAAACAAACCAGGGCGTTTGCTTTAGGGGAGCATTTGTAAAAGGAAACAGGGGGGATGAGTCTACGTCCATGAAACTGACTGTACTGGTAGCATTGGACCTTCATAAGAGGGTGAATCCACCCTTTCTGGCCCCCTTTGGATCTATATTCTCCTAATACCAAACCAGGTCATGTTCATGGTTAGACTTTAATCGGGTGGGATGCTCAGCATCCCAGCCCTGATCCAGCTAAGCATATGAATGACTTCAGTGAGGGTTTGTCACACAGTTAAAGTCAAGATCATCCTTAAAATATGTGAATGACTGGGGTCAGAATTCTCTCAGTTGCAAAGTCAGACCTTTTGTGAGAAAACCAGCCATGGGGTCTGTGCCTAATGGCCTCAAGAAGGAGAAATAATATTTATCACATCTACTCCTTGTTTTCAAATACATAAATATGTTATTTCTGTAGATGTCCCTGACTCTGCTGCTTTCCCAGCCTGCAATTTTTTCTGTTCTTTGTGATCATTTGTGGTTCACTGCAATGTAGGAAGCAACCACAGAAGATGTGGAGATGGGCCCGAGGAAACCATAGGGAAGAAGAGCTGGCATGGAGGTGGCTTGGTGCTTCCCTCCCTACAGCACAGATAGATAGACTTTCTGGACAATCTGGACAATCAGCAGATCTTTGACCATCCAAAATCCCTGGCCTTCCTCACTTGTGCCAAAACCCACCAGCCACACCCTCTGAGTTTAGGATCTTGTTTTAAATATCATGAGGTTTTGAACACTAATGATGTTAGGATTGGTTTTATTTATCCAGTAACATTTAGTCCTCAGGGTGTTTAATATTGACATGGAGTCTTTGGGGAGAGGGATTGATTTTGCTTGGCTTTGTTGTAAAGCCTTATCCATCTGGTTACACTTAAGACGTTAGCTCTAGCTAACAACAAGCCTGTTGATAAAATTCACAATTACTGGCAATACCGTGGACACAGACTTATCTCCTGGGCACATTTTGTAAAATTAAGCTATTTTCATTAAAAGAACAAAGAGTAGCATGGTGATGGAGCAGCTGTCATACTTTATTACAAAACACAAATATGTGGGAAATGAATTACAGCACGAGTGCTGCACGATGCATATTTCCAGTAATCCCTCATGGCCGGGGGAAGGTAGAAGGCTGATCTGAGTGCAGAAGCAGATGGCAAGCAACTTTAGATAGCTTCACTGCCATTTTTACTCTTTCAAGTTTTGTGCTTCTCCTTTGATCTTCAGAACTTGAGTTTAAAATGTTTCATCTTCTTTTATTTACTGTTTTCACATTTAACTTTTGTTTTAAATAACTTTTGCTTGGTGAAGGTTATATTAGTGTGAGGTTTTGTTATCTTCCATACTAAGATATTTAAGAAGAAAGACAGTTGCTGTCTTTTTTTCACTGTTGTTCACATCTGATAAAATACCAACTGCATCACTACACAGATTTTCACCATTCACCATGCACAGCTGTAGCACTACAGTGAAAATAAACCCGCCTCACGAAGTTACTGAGACACTTGGAGTATATCTGAAGTTGCAGTAGCCTTCCTTGGAAGGTAGATACTATGGGACTATGATGGTACACTGCAAAACAAACACCTGGAGAAATTTGGTTTCATCATTACCCATTACATTTAATTCTTAAGTTATTCTTAAATAACTAAGCTTGCATTAGCACTCTCTGTGCACATAGCATTTTTCTCTTCACTTAAAATAATTTGTATTTAAAAGGAAAACACATTGCAGTGTTTTGGAATAGAGCAGCAAAAGCAACATAGGCTGATCTGAATAGCATCGTGTGACCTGTATCTCTGCTTTTTCTACAGCTGTCAGAAATGATAGGAACAAAAAGAAGAAGGAACCTTCAAAGCAGGAGTCCACAGAAAACTATGAAATGACAGCAGAGTTGGATGATCTCACTGAGAAGATCCGAAAAGCTCACCAGGAAACCTTCCCCTCACTCTGCCAGCTGGGAAAATACACTACGGTGAGTATGGTTTGGGTCACATATATTCTGGATATGCCTGGAATTGATGTGAGTTTTGGAGGTTTCAGGCATTTTAAATAGATATGACAGTAGATGCACTCCTTGCCCCTCCTTAGTCATGAAAAAACACAGGTATGCGTGCAAATGCATACTGGAGAAGAGAAATTGCACTTAACGGTTACTTAGTGGTATCATGAGAGACTGTCTGCAGGATTAATCCAGCCAAATGACGAGCTTGGAGTCCATGAGTCAATTACATTCCATCATTCATTAAAAATTTGTTGGCTTCCAAAGACGTGATCTCTGCTTATGCGTCAGTGGATTACAACCTTGCAGGTGTAGGGAGTCCTTAAATGCTGCTGGATTACTGGTGGTAGTCCCAAAGCTACAAAGGTCAAGGAAAATATGAAATGTCTAAGTAAACTAGTTTGCAAAATGCTCATACGCAGTTTGTTCCTACAATCAAAGAATATCCTGAGTTGGAAGGAACCCATAAGGATCATCAAGTCCAAGTCCTGGCTCTGCATAGGACAGCCCCAAAAATCACACATGCTTTCTCAGTCTACCAAAATACTACAAAGCAGCAAAAACTTCTGCTGCTTTTAGAAATGAAAAGTCAGCCCACTGCATTCAAGAAGTTCAGTAATATTGGAATTTCTCCAGAGATGAGTCAGGGAAAACATTTTTTTCCTATGCATATGTATTGCTAAATACAGGGAAGTTCAGTGATATTTACTGATTTCAGAGAAAATTCAGTATCAATTTTCCAAATGCAAGAATAGACGAGGTGTTAAAAATAACTGTTAGGTAATGTTTAGAACCTTATCAGTAGAGGACTGACTTTGCTGGGCCTGATCTTGCTGTTGTTTGTGGCAGCATTGGCCATTGTTTCATAGGGATGTATAGAAGGTGCTGAAGTAGTTGAGGATGTTCTCTCATTGCCGAGAGCAGGAGTTTGGGAGTGGCATGGCTGGGGCAAGGAGACACTTGTCTCCGTGGTCCTTGCCTTCCAGCTGCAGGTAAAAATGTGGGACCAAGTCCCACAGAGGCTTTGAGTAAATTTTCTGCTACTGAAACAAACATTAAATTTCTCAGCATGATGTAGGCAAATCCCTGTGTGGCATCAATATTCATTGTTCTAGCAAGCAGGGTGCTGCTTTAGGGCGTACTCATCTATTTACAAAATGAAGTGCAAGGCTCAGAACTCTCAGGTCGAAGTGTAAGACTTTGTATTTAAGTGCAAGAAAAGCAAGCACATATGGTAACATGTTAGGGAAAAAAGTTTTCATGCTGCTGAAAGTATTTCCACAAACGCTTTTCACATTTAATTCTGAGATCCATGTAAAATGGTTAGCTCTGGGGAAGAGGCCTATCCTCTGCGTGTTTCTCTGCTCGTAGTCCTGCTTGGGTGAAATGTAGTCAAAGCAGTTAGTGTAGGCGTGCTGGTAAAATTGCACAGGCAGACCCACAGGGAGTAGTGCAGCATGTGAGTCTGGAAGCCTGGAAGCAGCCAGCTGGTGACATAACTGAAGGCAGAACTGGAGATGGCGGGACTCATAGTGTGTCTTCAAAGAAGTTCCTGGGTTAGTGCCCTCCACCCCTCCTCTCTGTACTTGCTGTAGCCTCCATGTCTTGGAGAGAAGAATCTTCTAAGCAGACTCTCTCACTCCTGCAAACACAAGAGTGCTTCTGAGTAAGTCTGGAAATCTTCCCAGTTCAAAGACAGTGAGTTTGTGCTGTGTAGAAGAGGTGATCATATGTCCGCAGCTGGGACATGTCGCCTAGCTGGTATGCACGCCAGCGTTTATTGCTCATAGGCTGCCTTGCAAGTGGCTTGGTTATCCCAGAGTAACCCATCAGTGTGCTTCCCAGCATGAACACATGTGACATACGTACATGTTCCTTCTGAGTTAGCTGATGCTCCAGCTAATGGATTGGTACTACATACTTGTGTAATTGCCAAAGATCCTGGAGGGCTGAAAGAGAAACCTGGGCACCTCTATGCTTGCATTAGCAATTGGATGCTTAAGTACCATTAATATTTTAGCTCTTGAAATGATACAAGTGGATGAAATTGGAGAGGGTCTTGTTGCATATCACACCCACTACTGATGCCTTTGTCCTTAGGTTCTTTCTGAGCCCCGTGGTGAGTCTGTTGGAATTTCAGAGCCTTTACTGAGAGCACCTGGATCTCAGTAATGACTGGATGAACCTGGTCCATGAGTAGCTGTGACTAGACCTCCCTCTCTCTGAGGCTGGATATTGGTCATTCATATCTCAGGCCAGATCGCACAGCTCAGGGAAGGAGATTTCTTGTTTTTAGCATTGGTGTGTTGGAAGGCTACAGCAATGGCCTACTGTACGTGGCCAGGGTCTCTCCAGCTTTGTCATGGTTTAGTACCATACAAGTTTCAATAATGAAATTATACTGAAGGAGTTACTTTTTGCTTACATTGAATCTTGGAGAACAATGAGAGTCAGCGCTAAATACTGTTTTCTTGCTGCATTCTCATAATGACTGTGTGAAATGTGGAGTATTTAAATCTCTCATCTGTTTAAGGTCTGATAGCCACTGCAGCTTTTTAGGAAGGAATTCAGTGTTAATTGATTTGTATGAATGCTGTCTCTGCCCAGATGTGGGAGAAACAGAGTCCCACAGGGGCTAGAGTAAGGCTCATCTTCACCTGCAGCTGCCTGTCAGCCCAGGAGCAGGGGAGAAGCCTTCGTGCAGTGATTGAGGATACAGGAGGATCTGCGATGTGGAAGGTGTGTGTGCTGGTCAAAGGAGCGCAACTGCGGTGCTTGGACACCACCACCAGCTGCTAATCGCACTACAGCGCCCTGGCAATAATCTGATGCACTTGAAATAGAGACCAGAAGTCAAATGAAAAGGAGCACACAGCCCTTTTTCTAAATGCTAAATCCTAAATCCAAGGGGAGCTAGAAGCCTATGACACTCTGCTTTTCTGGGTAGCAACATTCTAGTACAGTTAGAAGATTGCTTTTATGCCCAGTCCCGCTTTTATGCTTGGGTTCTGCCGGCTGTCGGTCATGAAGCATGGCACTCTCACACTGCAGAGCACACAGATTGTTTTTATAACCTTAGAGTTTTTAATTTAATTCTTTGAGTGAGGAGTGAGTGTATCGAACCGATGTGGATTCCCTTGAATTTCATGAGCTTTGCCCTTGCGTACTGATTGAGATAGTGGATGGAAGAAGCTGTTCTCTGTGCCTTTGGCTACATGATCATTCAGGCTGTCTTAAAATGAGATTTTGTTTCTAAAAAGAATTTTAAGAATTTTAAGTATAAGAGTGTAAAGTAACAAAGACCTTACAGTAAAAGAAAAAACCCCAAACGCACCCCCAAATAAAATCTGGTTCCTCCTGAGTACTGCAGCCTGCATTTTCCAGAGGGAAAGGTTTACATGGTGGGGATTTTTCCCCCATTGTATGTTTTTACCTGTTTAAAAAATGGTTTTAGAGAAGCGTTTTCAATTATGATTTTTTATATCCATCTGCTCTTTAAAAAGAGAAAGTGTCCCTATCTGGAATAATTACCATACTTTGCATAGTTGGTAGAAGTCTACTTAAAATAATGGGAGAATAGCATTCATTAAATTCCCTGGGTCATTTGACTTAACAGTTGCATTTGGTGGGCAGTGACAAGTATAATTCTGCCAATGGTGAGAATCAGCAAGCTGTTTAAATGTAACAGATTCTGGGAGTCCATCAGAAATAGATCTGTTTTATTACTGTCATCCAGGTAAGAGAGTGCCTTAGTAATTTCTCTGGAGATGTCATACTTTATAGTATAATTGAGTGTAACTATACTGCTTCTCCCTCGAGACTGGTATTATTTGTAAGTCTACAGCTGTGTTACATCCAGCCTCATGACACAGGGAGGACAAAACAGAAAATAATTTTGGCTCTGCATAGCCTTGCTGCGGGTTCTCCCTGGTTGCTGAACGTGAAGAGGTTTCACATCTCAGCTGCATTTTGTCCTTTTCAGGTGTTGGGTTTAGAAGTTGCATGGCTATTGTTGTGTACCATTGCAGAGAAATATATATGTGTATCTCCTGATGCTGGGACTGAGCAGAAACATGTGCTTTGGTCCTCGGTGAACTTGCCAGAGCTAGAGTGCATTGCTGGTTTTCCTAAAGAGGCATCAAGAGTGTTCCTGATTAGGGCAGAGTGCCCCTGTGAGCCTTGTTTCCTTTGTAGAGTGGATTTTAAAGACAGTAGGGATTCTGCTACTGTGTATGTTTCTACAAGTACCTCATCCCATATTGTTAATGTGGAGATAGAGCAGCCTGCAATGAAAAAACAAAAATGATGGAAAAAATGGGATCAATTTATGTGGCAAAAATGGCTGTTTAATTGGATTTCATAGCAAGGTTGGGCTTTTCCACTGATAAAGATGCCACTAGGGTGTATTACAGTATTGTTCTACCATATGTGCACTGGTGCATAGGCCTGAAAAACACGTGAGGCTGCTCCTGGAAAAGACACCCAAAAAACTGCTTCAGTAAAATATTCAAGAAAAGTCATAGCATCTGCATCTTTTTCACAGCATGGATAGAGGACATCCCCAGGCTAATTTTATCAGAGTTTCTTTCTCTATTGTGCATCGTTTTAATCTTGTGTTATATTGTTCAGCCTGTACATTGATATTGCATCAGTTTTAGGGTTTAGATATTGAGAAATGCAGCTAAAAATCCAGCGTTTTTCTGTGTCACTTGCGTTGATATTCATTAACTGATAGAATGTTAAAACTGTTTCCATTTGTAGCATCTCAAAGATAATGTGTAAACCACATTTGCTCCAATGCTGAGAGATCTGGCGCCCAGTGTAATAAAACACCTGGTTATTTTGTATTTTGTCTTTACTTTATATTTTATCTTTTATGTTTTATTAACTGCCCCTTCTCTTCAGTTTGCATAATAGTGAGTTAGATTTACATTTGTTAAGATGGCTGTGCATTACTCTTAATAGAAGACATGTCAAACTTCCCATCTCCAGCACTGCTGCATGATAAAGTAACCTCATATGATACTGATGAAGATTTCGTTCACACTTGCTGGTTTCATGCAACGTCTTTTTTTCCAGATGGATACCCTATTGTAAAATGATTTCCTGCTTTAGGCTCTGCTTTGTGTAGCTCTCTGCTATGCCATCTTTCTATGAACTGGATAAACTGCCTATTAAATTTAATTACAGCCTGAATGACTGCACATCTTGATCTTATTTTTCCTCCAATGTACTGTATTTCACCAAGGTCCTTGAGGATGAAATAAAATAAATCTGAAGGATGCATACTCCAGTAGTCAAAAGAAATGTTTCAAAGGGCATTACAATGACTGTTAACCCATTAGTTTTGGACCATTTTGAAGGCAATTCTTTAGGTTTAGCATTATAAAAATATTTTCTTCTATCTTGCCTTCTGTCATTTGGGGAAAAAACCCAAAAAACAACAACAACAAAAAATTCCCAACAAAACAAAATAGAGGAAGTTCTCAGAATAAAGATTCAAATAGCAAGGATGTGATTAATTTACTATCCCTTAAAAAGAGGGGTATCAGGAAAGAACACGTATGCTCCTTTGCACGGTTCAGCATGGTTAGTGTATGTTTTTTGCAATTAGGGCCTAATGTAGGTATTACTGGCTTGAATCTACCACCCGGTTGCAAGTGAGGGTGAATGTCAGGCTGGCAGTGACCTTGGGACCTGTCAGGACTTTCCCCTTTGCACCTGATGGTGGTGGCGGCATCTTGCGACGGCAGCAATAGGAGGGGATCCAGAGCATCGCGTTTAAAGTGAGCTCGCTCTACATCCCTTCATCAGCCTCTTCCAGCCCTTTGTCCTTCTCTTGAACTAAAGAAAGATGACAAGATGGTTTTCAAGGAGGTGGATGTCCTCCCCATTGGTAGTGGTGGTGGCAGGCTCACTGGTGTTGTTTCCTCCAAGGAAGTGTGATCTGTGTAAATTGAATGCTTTTGGATGGCTATTTAATTTGCCATGTCTGTTAGACTTCTAGGTTGAGTCTCTGCTCATTTAACTTTAATTTTAAAGTTAATTTAACATTTTAATTTCAACCAGCTAAGACAGACAGCTGATCACATAGGCTTCCTCTGCAGCTGGAGAGAAAACAACAGCCAGATTTTCTTTTGCCTGTCTCAAGTACCTATCTGGAGCAGGTGGACCTTTTTTTGGTGATGCCTCTCTTTCTTAGCTAGTCAACAAAGTCAGATGAGATGTGAAAGAGAAAAAATGCCTTTTGTTTTCTGTGCCTAGAGTTCAACATGTTTTGCAAATTTGTTACCAACATATTTTTACAGTTGGAATTCCTCTTGCAATGGTGATCACCCAGATGCTGAAGGCAGCTGCAATGCACACTAAACTTTGTGGCTCATGGAATAGGGGAAGGGGACATCATGATGCTGGCTGCATCCTAAACAGCATTGGTTCAAATGCTGGCAAAGTAGAAATGTGCTGCGTGTGAGGGCAGGAGGAGAGGAACTTTGGGTGTTTCAGAGCTCTGTCATTTCTTGTCACCCTGCAGGAATCGTGGGTGGATTGGAATCAATTCACCAGGACCCCTCATGACATCAGGTGTTGGTGGGCTGGTGTCAAACAGGTCACAGCAGCTTTTGAGTTGGCTGATGTTGGCTGACACGTTCAGCTTTTTCAGGAGTTAAGTGGTTATTGCTATTGTATGAAAACATGAGTTTAATCACAAACTTAACACATTTGCTATACATCGTAGCAGATGACAGACTTTTTGATTGAGGTAGGTGAATGTATAGAAACGGGCTCTGAAAGATGCCACTACAATGTCCTTGTAACACTTCAAACAATGGGGTGTATGTCAGATGCACCATTAAATAAGCATATAACATTTGTCAATACATGTGGGGTGTTTCTTAACATTGTGTAAAAAAATGCTCTGTAAGTCATGGGAGACTGTAGCTTCAGAAGGCTGCTGCAGAGCCACAGAGAATAAAACTTAAGTAGAACTAATTTGATAAGGCCTTAAGTATGTGAAACTCTGTTCCAAATATTGTGCTGCTTTTTCCAGAGGAGGACCCAATATTCTTGTTCCACTTTTTGTTTATATTTTCTGGCATACAACAGTAAATTGTCTTTCTCAATGCACTTATTATATAACAGCAAGGAAGAATAATGATGGTGGCATTTGGAAATGTTTAAGTTCATTTGTATTCCTTGTACAGATGGCCTCTGCAATCATAAGTAACAGAGAAATATCCAAGGAATTTTCAGGCGATTAATCCAAATTTAAAACCAGCAACATCCCAACAGCAAGCTCCAGAAAATGCTTGGAATGTTAATAGAAAGTACTTCTAGAAGGAAAACTTGGTGGTTGTTTCCTTCCCTTGAAAGCCATTTACTGAAAGGGACACGGTTGATTTATGGTACCTTTTGTCTGTCTTTCCAGAACTCCAGTGCAGATCATCGAGTTCGACTGGACCTTGGGCTTTGGGACAAATTCAGTGAACTTGCAACAAAGTGCATTATTAAAATCGTGGAATTTGCAAAGCGATTGCCAGGCTTTACAAGTTTGACCATTGCAGACCAAATAACTCTACTTAAAGCGGCCTGCCTGGACATACTGGTATGTGTTTTTAACATCATTGTTCTCCTAGTAATGTGTTTTCTGTTCTTTTTACTGTAATTGATGGGGAGAAGGAGTCAAATACTGCCCCAGCCTTATAGATGCAAAACTGAACTAACTGGGTAGTCTGGGGCAGTCAGGAGTGGACTCTAGCACACCTACAGAGGTGTGTTGTATGGGATGAACATGCTTTTCCAAGTAAGTCCTTACAGTTTGTGAGTTTCACTAAAAAGGGTACATTTTGGCATTGTGACACAGACTTGTTCTGGCATGCCAGTGCTTCAGGCGTCTGTGGAAGAGGTTGCTGTAATGGACTCAGTACAGATTTTAGCTAAATGTAACTCAATTTTAAAGAGGCAAACATATGACCTGTAGGAGGGAACTGTGCAGGTGGGCTGGGAGTTTTTCTCCAGACCTTGCCTTACACTATGTCAAGGCAAGCTGTCTTCCTCTCCCTTTGTTCCTGGTTGTTTCTGTCACGCTGACCTTCAGAAGAGCCCTCTGGGATCTCGGCATTTCTTTATCAAGACCTTAGAGGTCTTCAGGCTTTTAGTGGCAAATATGCTCCTTATTATTGGTTGTTGCAATAACTTTCACTAAACCAGTAAGTTCGATGTAAATTCATTTTAAATGTTTTCTTCTGAGCCCAAACTTTGGGTCTTCATGGAGTCAAACATGGTAAGCCAAAAAGCCCCTCATAGGATGGCTACTGTAGATATATTTTTGTTATGACACAGGAGTTTAAACTAGGGACTTCGAAGTTTCAGTAATTAATCTTGGAATTTCTGAAAGTGCATGGCTTCAAACAGGATCATGTTGAGGTTGATGTTAACTGCTGTGACCTTTTCCTCGTGTTTGGTCTCAAGTTGTTTGGAGGAATCACATCAAGAAGACATTGATGAAGGAGGAAGAGGGGTAGGAGAGGGGAAGGAATACATTTATTGTTCTTTTGCCTATAGAAAAAGAGAAGGTTGAGGTTGCCCTGCCATGCTTAAGCGTCATCTCTTGTTGTTCCCTTCATCCAGGTGCTCATTCAGATTTCTCATTGTTAATGAGAGTTGTCCTTCCATGGGCAGGGCTATTCATTACCAATTGTACTGTCACCATCAGCTCTGTCCTGATAAGGCACTGTTATGTTCCTGTCATACTGAAGGGCAGATAGTAATTGATAACCTGAATGTATTCTGCCAGAGGTGGGTGACAGTAAGTGCTTCATGCTTTGTTGTTGTAGCCAGCAACAAATAGTTAATACAGAAACTACCCCACAGATGTAGGGAGAAGCCAAGATACAGGAAGTATCTTCTCATCCAGATTCTATCCCTAAAACTTCAGCCTCTAACCTGCCTCCTTCTGTTCGCTTGTGCCATGCCCTGGCTCCATAGCTGCTGGGGAAAAATACCCTAATTCTGTGATTGCTCAGGATCCCGCAAGCTCCTGCTGCTCTGTTGGGATGAATAGTGGGAGGTTGTCTTGGGAGCGTGCACAGCCGCTGTTGCACAGGGTGCCCTCAGCAGCTCCACTCAGTGCTTCCACCACCACCAGCAGCAGCAGGGCAGTACCAAATACTGAGGGGACCCTTTCTATTAGGGATTTTATCTGAAGTGCCTCAATAAAGGCAGTGATTAAATAAAAGCCTAGCTGGAAAAAGAGAATGAAGCAGGTGGTAAATGGTGACTTTATTTCAACTAATTAATGAATAGAAAAGGTTGATTCTTTAATGCAATTCACCACTTTTACTTTGTGGCCATTTGGCAACCTTCAAGCGCTAGTTGTAAACTTCATTGAGGTCTGTCGTTTCTGATCACCTGCTCGTTCTCTTTTTTATTTTTCACAAAGCCGAAGAAGGTGACATATCTGAGTGAGCAGGGCACAGTGAGCACAGTAGCTGCCTGCAGCAGGGAGGAACTAAGGTTTTTCCAAAACCAGGAACAGATTCAACATGATTGGCATGAATAGTCCTAACTTTCCTGTGGAACATTCCTGCTGCATAAGCACCCGCTGCCAGTGTGGCTGTGCCGGCAGGACCATGGCTTCACTGCCTGGCTGCCCTTGAGCACTAGCTATGGGGAGTCTTCAGCATTTATAGACCATACCAAGGGCTCTGCTTGGTTGTTTCCTGTGGCCATAGATGCTTAAGCCCCCCTTAAAAAGGCTGACAAGGGAAATGGTGCCAGGAGCTCAGTAAACTCTGCTGGGTATGTGCCAAGGAACAGTTTTATAGACAACAAGCAAAAACTCTGGAAAGGAAATAACATCAAGCTTCACAAGGCAGCTGGAGGCGCCAGTTGAGGATGATGGAATTTATACCTGCTGTGGTGCCAAAAGTTTCAGGGATAAATATTACTGAAATCCAGTCAGTAACCCTTGTAAAAGTGAGTGCTTCTGTCTGCTGGTACACTGGCTTGGCAGCAGTCGAGCATCCCCAGCCTCACTGAGCCCTGGCAAAATGAATGTGGAAAAGGTCCAGAGTCCAGCCTGTCTTAAATCCAGTGGATAAAATCCTGAGAAGTCCTTGAAGGATAATCCCTAATGATGTAATTCTTGCTTTCTGTTGTAAAACTCTGTGCGTTAATGTTAGGAAGGCATTTGTGTGTGCAGAACAATCTGTGCTGATGGGGCTTGGCAGTACTGCGGAGCATCATTGTTTGAGTCACCTGCCCAAGTTTCTCCTCTTGGGGACCTGTCCCAGGCAGCTAAGGCAGCTAGTGTCTAACAGCAAGGTTTCTTAAAAAAAAGGGCCCAGATTCCCATTCCTAATCTGTTTAAAATGAGTAACAATTCTATAGTAGCAACAATTTTGCAAATGCAGCTTTTCTGGATGACTTTGGTTTTGTGCCTCTGGCAGGGTTTTTTCCTTTGCAGTTTGTAACTGGGTCATAGGAATCCCTAATGCTTTCATATATAAATATTCCTTAAAACAAAGAGTCCTTTAATCAGGAGGAAGAGCCATATTTATGGCTGCAAGTGGCATTTGAGAGCAGAGTGACAACTAAAATAGTTGGCTTGGTTACAAAGCCTAAACAACATTGAGGACATTAGGAGTTCAGTTTAAAATGGAGAAAGATACTGTGGTTTCTTATTTTGAAGTGCTGATGTTTCCCATATGTTCTTCAGTGAATATGAGCTTGAAATCAGCTTCACTTTGACGCTGGAAGTTTGCCCAAGAACAGTTTAGCAGCAAATCAGCAGTATCCACAGCATTTTGCAGGTCTTAATGAAGGACACAGATTTAAAAAAAAAAAAAAGAAAAACACCATTTCAAATGATCTGTCTTTGAGTTTAATAACAGCATGTTGTGGGATAATGTCAAAGGAATGCAGGGGAAACCTGAGACCCGATTGCTACAGTCAAGTTAAGTGCACTGCTGAAAACACATAGTTGATCTTCGGCTATGCCAGTGCCCAGCAGAGCCACTCGGGCTCCTCCACTGACGGCTGCTACAGCATTTGGGATGAAGACCTGAAGCCTGCCTTTTGCAAAAACCTGTCCTACTTGCTGCCTGAGCTTGGAAGTAGATAAATCCTATGGGACCTTTATGTTTTAATGATAAAGTTTGCAAGTCCCTGAGGTGCCTTTCTGTGCATGAGTAACCTCACCCCAGATTCATTCCTGATGAAGATGCAGCCTGGAAGTATTCCTCTGCATTAGCCCGGGAACAGTGATGTGGTAGGTCTTTGCTGAGCACCCCTAGCATACACCCCTAAATTAAGTGGGGGTTATGGCACTGGGGGACAAGCACAGAGAGCTTTGCTGCGAGGGGGCCAGCAGCCTGTTGTATGGTTGGAGGCAAACATTTGGCCTCTGGCTTGTTTGGGATCACCACCCCAGGGCAACCCAGTCCCTCTGGGCTGTGAGTGTCTGGGTAGTGTGGCGCTGGCAGCCGGTGTCCAGATTTGCCTTCTGAGGGAGGATGTGTATCTGCCAGCTCTGCTTGGGCAGCTGCTGGGAAAGCTGCAGGAAGTCTTCGGAAAACACCATGGCATTGCCCAGTTTAGCTCCAAGTCCCACTCTACTAATTTGTTAGGCTGGGAGTCCTGAGTGTGTGGAGAGGAGAAACGCTGGTTGCTAAGGCTAATCAATTAAAATATCACTGGAATAAAAGGGGCTGCCTTTCCCACTGGCTGAGCTAAGGGAAAATCCGTGCTGGGTAGGAAGTACAGAACCTTCTTCCTCCAAAAGTTGGATACCTGATCATCGCTGGCCACACATCCTTACTGGAATGTATGTGCAGGCCACAGATAGGAAGGCTTGCGCTCCGGTTTCTCTTTCATGCCATTAGAGAAGGAAACCAAGTAACTCTTGGGTTCCTCAATAAATATGCAGTTTTCAAACCCCTATTTTCTTGAAAACAACGTAGTCTCCATTTTTCTTCTTGCTATACAATCTTTTAATGATCTAAAAGGGCAACCCACAGTGAACTTCAAGGGAGAACACAGCCAGTGGTTACTGACAGTGCTGAGTGTGGTAAACGTGCTTTCTCTTATTGACAGGATGCCATGCTTTAAAATGTTCATTTTTGCTAATGATACTGAAATACACATTGACTATTATATAAAACCTTTGGAGCAACCAGCAGCCTTTTAAGATGGCTTTTATTAGTGGGGAACTTGTGGTCACTGAAGAATCTGAGTGCTGTGTATTAGTATCTGTGCCTCTCTTTGATTTAAGCAATGTGAAGAGCTTATTCTAATTCAGGGGTAAGGGAACGATGTGAAACTTGCCTGTCCAACCACATAGAGTTTCAGTGCTTCAATATATACCCACAATGTGAGACGAGATTACTGATGAGATGGAAAATAATTGAAGATCCTTCTGCAGAAATACACCACTACCAAGGAACTGAAAAGGAGAAATGCATGCTTCCCTCTAGGTCTCTTACAGACCATGTCCTCCTCATTCTCTTCCCTGCTTATTTGGAGCAGTGTTGCCAGGCAAAGATTAAAGTGGGAGAGCCAAGCCCAGACTGGTTAGCTGCCAAATGCTGGGGCCTCTGACTCAGAGCCTCAGCAGCTATAGGAATAATTAAGTTCTCCCAGTGCTCACTTATATTCGTGTAAATATTTTTTGTTGAATCTTCAAAACTAAGTAGGATGGCTGTATGGGAAATAAATAGAGTCAAGCCTTGAAAAAACACAGCTGTATTCTTAGGCCAGCTAATCAGCTAGATCTCAGAAAGGGTTTAATTTAGTTTAGTTTAAGGATAAAACTTCTCCCACCTCTGATTGTTTTAAACATTAAGGATTGATATACATATCAGAAGTATGTCAGCATGATGGACATCTCTTTCATTTGATCCTTAAGGCAGTGTTCATTAATTGCAGCTGTACAAATGATCCCATGTCATAGTCTATCACAGGACACATCCAGGGTTTGCTCCGAGAGGCGAAAGGAGTTCACGCAGGCACTTGCTGTCTCTGGCCATGCTGCCACCTCTGCTGTGACAGCACTCTTGACGCTACTGTTACCCCAAAGGCATTTACTAACAAAATGCAGAGCATCCTCGGTGTTTTATTCATGTGTTTTGCATTCCTCCGTGTCCAGTTAGAGGTGTGAATCCCCATCCTCCCCTCCAACTCTTTCATCTGGGGTCAGCACTGGGTGGCTGTTGGCATACAAGCAAACCTGCCAAAACCAACACTGCCTGGACTTGTACAGAAGGAATGACACTGTCAGCAGTGGGAAGATAGGCTGTACACTAGGCAGGCAGGGAGGGTATGCCTGCCTGGGGCTCCAGAGGAGGAAGTGCCAGAGCCTGAAGGAAGGCTGGAGGCCAGTAGCCTGGTGAGGAGGTTTGGTGCTACAGCACACGGAAGTAACAACCACCATAAAAGAAGAGAAGCTAGGCCAGCTCCTGGGACCTCTGTCTGGGCTGCTGGTAGTCCAGTGCACTGCCATTTGGAGGTTCAGAATTTGATAATCCGCTCAGATGTGAGCTCCCAAGCTGACAAGGCAAGCTGTGCTCCAAGGAGACTGTACCTGCAACCATTGGTGTAGATGGAAGGCTTTGCACAGCTCTCCAGGAAGCGCTAGCACAGCAGTGGTGTTCCCATAGTTGTGTTTGCCTGTCTGCTCTCACAGACAAGGGAAAGGCATCCCAGAGCACAAGTTCCATTTGGCAGCTCACACTCACTCAAGCAAGATACCACAGAGCAACATCATCCCTGCCAAAGACACAATGCAGAGAAGCGCTGTCATGCCAAACTGATCTGCACAATCAATGAGATATGCCTGTGTTTGAAGGGCTGAGATATTTCTAAGGTCCTGTTGGATCAGATCGACAATGCAATAGTATTTTATAGTTAGGTGTGGGTGGCAGACTAATTAAAGAGCTGTTTATGTGGATGTAATGGTAATGTTTGTGATGTAGTGCACTGAAGTTTTGACTATTTCATAACTAGAGGGAAATTTTTGTTCTTAAATTCCTGTTATTAAAAAATATCTGTAGTTAATAGGGTATATTTATGTTGTACCAGAGAATTTTTCTGCTGGACTTTGATTTCACGTTGTTCTGTGGAATCATTTGCCACATTGAGAAACTGAAGCAAACCTCTCATGGATTAAATTCTTCAGATTTCATTTTTTGTCCTTCCACAGATCCTCAGAATTTGCACAAGATACACACCTGAACAAGACACCATGACCTTTTCAGATGGCCTTACCCTAAACCGAACTCAGATGCACAATGCTGGATTTGGCCCACTGACTGATCTCGTGTTCACCTTTGCCAATCAGCTCCTGCCTTTGGAAATGGATGATACAGAAACGGGTCTCCTTAGTGCCATCTGCTTAATCTGTGGAGGTACCATACAGCATTAATACAGATGCATTTGAAACGGACAGACATTATAAGATCTTCATTTATGTTTTACACATTTTGCTTCCCCTTACTTAAATATATACAGTCATACCTCGTGTATTCGTGCTTCTGGGTTCGTGTATTCGTGGTTTCCCATATTTGCAGTTTTTTCCCCACTAATGGTATTTGCGGATTGGGCAATTTGCAGGACCCCCAGGAGACCCGTAGTCGACAAATATCTAGGTATGGCTGTTATGTACATTTGTAACAGTATTATATATCATATAAACTACTTAACACTAGACGTTTGTTTTCTGCTGATGATAGTTATTTAAAAAAATTAATTGAATCATTCCATCAAGCAACCAGTCCTATCATTTGCCTAAGGACATTGAGATCTCTCACAGATTGGTTGGGGTTGGAAGGAACCTCAGGAGCTCTGCAGTTTTTGCTAAGTGATACACTCATACCTTGGAAATTCACACCTTCATATTAGCATCTTCAGTGATTTGCATAAAATTTCTCCATGATTTTTAGTCAGTGATTTGTAGACAGGTGTATAGTTCCATGGGACGGTGTGGTCCCGCACCACCGTGGCGGGTGGCCAGGGCCGGCCACGCGGCTGCCCCAGGACGGGGAAGTCTTAAACTGTAACACGCGGCACCGCATGGTTCCATTCCAGCTGTGGCAGCCAGGCTGGACTTGCCAGAGCATATGCATATGCATCGCCCCAGGCAAAGCGCTCCAGCAGCTGCAGTGCCTGGAATGTAATGGGCGGCTTCCTGTAGCCATCGCAGTTCAAGGGAAAAAGCTCTGGCTCCGAGGCCTCCACCACCCTGAGGGGCCCTGGCATGTTTTAGTGTTGCAGAGTTGCCATATGCGTGGCAATAATTCGCCATATTAATGGCACATCCTCATTCATGGATTTAATGTTCCACGTGGACCCTCGTTGACCTGAAACCCGTGAGTACGGGGGTATGACTGTATATGGGTACCTGTATGAATGAGCTTTCTTAGAGTAAGATGCCCAGCTACACAGCTTTTATTCATAATCATATGCATTAGTTATAGTCACATTGATGTCATTGGTGATAATTTTCTTTAGAAAAACAATGTATTATACTTCCAAATTGGGGCTGATTACAACTCGAAAGGGCCACTGTCAAGTAAAATCATGGTTTTAAAATCAAAAAAGTGAAGTCTCAGATAACTTCCAAAATCCTCTGTAAATTTCTCTTATTCACTTGGTCTCTCTCCTCCTTTGCAAAATCTGGACTAGCAATAGAAACACACCTTGTTTAGTTGGGCCATTTTGTTGAAATGCAAACTGGGTGCTGCTAGTGCATGTTTAAAAAACAAGAGTCAATCTTTGTTGGCAGTGACCCTTTAGTACAAAATCATTCCAGTTTTATGTGTCTCCAACTGTAACCCATCAAAAGCATTGATGGGCTCCAAGATGTCATTGATACGTAACTGGTGCATCCTGGTTTAGGGGTGACGTTTGTTGTCACTCAAGCCAGCACTGCCATCTGCTGATACCTGATGGTAACTCACTTTACTGGAGTAGTGATAACAAAAATTAGCTGTAATCTCTGTGTATACCTGCGGAGCTTGTCAGTGATGCATATTAAATTAATTCCAGAATATTTTTTGCAGCAGGGTGTTTCTCCCTTGGAGAGGAAGGTACAAGAGCAAATTGGTAATTCTTGACCACTCAAGTGACAAACCTTTCCAGTCACCAAGGAAAAAATTAATCCAAGTTTCAGAAAGCTGCGGTTTATCCTTTTCCTATGAAATACTCACTACAGAATGTAGGTTGTTAAGTGGAGAGAAAAACTAAATTAGTGGAGTTCTAATCAAGAACATGGAGGAGCTTCTGTGATTTGCAGTTTGTTTAAAAAAATGAATACTTAAAGTCATATGAGTGATACGATACTTTTCTACAGATCGCCAGGAGCTTGAAGAACCAATGAAAGTGGATAAGCTTCAGGAACCCTTGCTTGAAGCACTGAAAATTTATATCCGGAAGAGACGACCCAACAAGCCTCACATGTTCCCAAAGATCTTAATGAAAATCACAGATCTTCGTAGCATCAGTGCAAAAGGTACAGTGTCTCTCAATAACTCAGCAGTAGTGGCAGTGTTGCATTTCAGAGGAAACTGCTCTAGACTTGGCCTGGGTTGCTATTTTTTTAATACAACTAAGACAACTGTGACATTTCTCTTCCTGTCTCTTTTATGTAACTCCTTTCTTTAAACTGGTTCTACTTTAAATGTACATGGTGTTACAATCTTCATGCAACTGACAGTGAAAATGATGTCGTGGGTGTAAGCCGGGTTAGCAAATCATTAGCATCAACTCTGTTAGTCATTTTAAGACAAGATAAAACTCTTAATGAAGCCTTTGTTAATGTCTGCAGGGGAGTTACAGACTGTAGAGAACACAAAGCAACCAAAATCCCCCTAAACTGTGGTCTGAGGTATTGAAGAGGTAGAACTGATTTGATCCAAGATTTTGGAGATTCAGCCCCTAATTCAACTATGCCTAAATGTGGATCTGTTTTAACATTTTGTGTAATCTTATGATTGGTCGATCATGTGAAACACAGTCTAAGCACTGTCACTCACATTCTCAAAAGCACAGGTGTAGCCGAATGCTTTTGTTGGATCAGATGTACCAGTCTGAATACAGAGTCTAAAGTGCAACAATTCTTACTTCTATGGTGGCTGATGCAGTTCCACAACAGATTTGCAACCCCTGATAGATAAGCAAGCACACAAGCTTGTGTGTACAGTTACCTGTGTAACTATAGGCTGGATTTATGCTTTTGAAAAGATGACTGATGTCATTTGACATGGCCTGGGGAAAGACTTCAGGGGAAAAACTCCAGTAGTTAATTCACTCAACTAAACAGACTTGTTTTACATTTAAACCTGAACTTTTCCACTTTAAAAAATGTATATAGAAGTTAAAACATTAAGTTATAGTTATGTTTATAAAAAGAAGTGAGCAATTTAATTGGATTGATTAGAACCAAAGAAGTAACTTGGAAGGGAATCACTAGAGCTGAAGGCACATGTATCCCAAAAAGGAACCACTTACCAGGTTACCTAAAGCTTGGAGTTTACCCTCCAGTAAGGCAAGGTCCATCCAACTCAATCTATAAAATAAACTTAGAGCAGTGTTGAGCTATAAAAATATTTAGGGGAGCCTTTTCATTCTTTCATTATTGATTGTGGGAAATCCATTTCCATTTTCCTGCTTCTTTACCACAACCTCAAGAACGTGACTCTTTGTGTCTTTATATTCAATTCACAAGAAAGGCTTCTTTTCATTCTGACGTAAGTACTTAACTTCAATTATACAGTTATACCCCCTCCATCGCGAGGAACGGGACATGCCAAAGGCGTCGCGAAACGCTAAACTCTCAAAGAAGTGCAGGTCGTTAATATGCGTGCAGGCCACACCCATTGCCCCACCCCCTGGAACTCTGGAGCAGTGTGGGCAATTTTCTGCTTCTCCCCTCGGACTCTCTGAGCCGGGGGAGCAAAGGGAACCGTTTCTGAGCGGCTGCTGTGACTGTGTGTGCTCGCAGCCCAAACCTCACGCCGCTGTTTCCCCAGCCCCTGGCCCAGCAGAGCAGAGCCAACTGCGCATGTCTGGGGCAGCTCAACTCGCAAATGCCTGAATCATAATTGCGAAAAATTTGCTTCGCAAATGGGCGGGGTTGTAATGGAGAAGTCGCGATGCAGTGGGGATTCACTGTATCATTAACGTTTTAGTAGAACTAAATCATCCCAAAGGATGGTGATATCCTGGAGGGATATGTGTTGAGTTTCATTTGAAAAGGTGTGTGTTAGACAATAATGACTTTTGATGGTGCATGATCTCTGAAAGCAATTACCAAAGAAAGCGTGAGTCTAAAAAGACTTGAGTCTCCTTACCCTGGAGATCCTGGAGATCCTCCTTCTGTGGCATTAGAGGTATTGTGACTAAAGGATGAAGCAAGACAGTTCTGAGTTCTTCTCATCATGTGAGTTTTCTTATCCCTAAATTAAATCGGAAGTTTGCAACACTCTAAAAGTTTCTCTGGCTCTACAGTGGAATAACCATACAAACACTTTACTGCATGTGGCATAACAGCAGAAAGCTGATGTTTAACATGGCTGAAATCAGTTCATCAGCACTGCTCTGACTACAGTTGGTTTTCAGAGAAATTCTTGGCATCCATTCTGCATTAATTTCTTTCCCATTACGGAGCTTGTCCCTTTGTTCCTAACAGCTATTTAAGGGACTTTCAATTCAACATTCATTTGGAAAGTTGGTCACTGTCTTTGTAGATGATTTTTTGGTACTCCTCTCAAGGCATGAATGTAAGTGCTCCCTTTCAACCTGCAGTGAGCAGTGCCCTCTCCAGCATGTGCATTGCAGCTCAGGACAAGCAGAATAGGTTCTCTCTTCTGGAATGGTTCTTCAGGAATCAGACTACTTGAAGGATGTAGTCATTTTGTTTAATCCTTTTGTTTGAATTTGTTCTTTTATAAAGTAGTGGTTTGTTAAATTCTGCATCTTACTTCACAGTTTTCTCTATGGGAAGGTAATGTTCTGACTTAACATCACTGCAGTTCTCTTGCAGGATTCATCTCACCAATTGAACACGTAGCAGCCAGTTTTTGTCATTCTACAGTCTCTGCAGATCCAGTACAGATTAAAAACTTACTGCAGTTTATACAGATCATCTGTAGGATCACATTAATTTTTCAGTATAATTTAATGCCATTTTGGTTCCTTCTGTTGAAAGTAAGCAGTTCATCCAATTTGCTTGTGTTGAACTATCAGTTGCTATGTCTTCATTTTGAATTACTGATTTGTTAAGGAGCGCTCATATAACTTTTTTTTGTACCAAATGAAGCATTTCACTTACATACTTTTGTATGCGAGAGCTGTAGAAGGAGACACAAAATCTCTTAAAATAATACACCCTGCAATTACTATTGTAATGCTAACAAAAAGGAAATTGTATGAATCATACTCATGCAAAGTGTTTTCTTTTTAAAGGTGCAGAACGTGTCATTACATTGAAAATGGAAATTCCTGGATCCATGCCACCTCTTATTCAGGAAATGTTGGAAAACTCTGAAGGACATGAACCACTGACACCAACCTCAAATGGAAATACTGCGGAACACAGTCCCAGTATCTCACCTAGTTCAGTGGATAACAGCAGTGTCAGTCAATCCCCTATGGTGGAATAAGACATTTTCCAGCTACTTCAGACATTCCTAATACCTTATGTACAGGGATGAAAAGCAAGAAAAACATTTTTACTGCTGCTTAGTTTCTGGACTTAATATATATCTATATATGTGTATATATATATAGATAAACTCAACAAGGACCAAGACATTTTCGTATGTATCGATATATATACTCCTTGCTGTTTAAACTCTTAAAATAGAAAATGCAAACTTTTGAAACTCTTACATCAGCCATTTCATGCAAAAATAGTTAAGCTTCTGTTTTCTCCTCTGAACATTCAATATTGCATGGTGACAAGACAGATCTCAAACTTCAAATTCTGGTTGCATTTCTGATGACTTTGTACATACAAATGTATGGCTTTACTTTCCATACTGGATGTTTGGTGCTTTCCTTTTGTCTCTCATACCTAAAATGATCAAGACACCAACCATATGAAATGGACTACTGTACACATCCAGAGAAGGAAGTTTAAAGGACTGTCTGATTTAGTTAAAATATGAAAACTTGTCTTTGATGCCCTCAGTTTGCATCTCCTTCCTTGTAAAAAGTACACAAAACTTCACTGCCCCAGCAGAAGAGATACCAGTATCAGCATTAACTGCCCGATCAGTTACTCAGATGTCATTTGTTCCACTGTTAATGTCACTTTAAATTTTAAAGAAGTGGTTTCTTAGCTGGCTGGTGATCTAGCGACACAATTAACTGCTCCATTTCTACAGCAAAGCTAGCCTCCAAGGCAGAGACACTTTTCAGTGTTACCATGACTTTGTTTACTTGTTCACAAGCCATTAGGGAAACTTCATGGGATGATAACCAGCAGCCTCACAGCTTTGGAATTGCTGAGTCCAAGGTATTTCCTTAAGAATCAAGGGCCAGGAATCAGCTGGGTTATCCAGCTTTCCAGGTGCTAGGGAAGTACAGCTAGGACTTCCAGAAACACAAGGAGAGGAATCTGCCTTCTTGGCCTTGTTAAATCACCATGAAGCAGAGTGAAAACTGTGGTAGAATGGTTAACAGATTTAAAGTGTCAGTTTCTTAGGTTTCATTTAAAGCACTAGTGGTTTTTTTTTTATATATTCTAGCAAGTCTGTGATGTACTTTCACTGGCTCTGTTTGTACATTGAGATTGTTTAACAATGCTTTCTATGTTCATATACTGTTTACCTTTTTCCATGGAGTCTCCTGGCAAAGAATAAAATATATTTATTTTAAAAATTGTGTAGAAGTAGTGCCTCTAGTCCAAATTTTACAGACACACACACACACACAGAGTACTTTTCCTCTTTTTAATGTTTAAACTTCATTTCAAAAAGCAGGTTTGCTGTTTGCAACCATGACAATTAAAATGTGCTTTAGCACAGCTGTCTAGAACATCTCTACAAGCCAGTCAGACAAATACATGACATTTCAATGAGTAAAAAAGAGCATAAAACTGTAGGTGTAAGAACAAAATGTTAAAATGCCTACACACAATAATAAAAACCATCAATTACATTATCACATATAATAAGTCAAATGTACAAAAGTTTGCGACAGAGGGGACAAAAGGACAACACAAGATATTTGTTGGAAAACGTTTGTGTGCTCTTTGGGCACTTAATTAAACATATCAAAATCATCATCTTCATCAGACTCTGCAAAATATTTAACTTCTTTTCTAGCCCGGCCTGTCCGTGGCTTGGGGACAGTTTCGGAGGGAAAGCCTGACTGAAAGATTTCCACATCAGAATCCTGGTCAAAAGTGGCCTTCTTGGATTTCTTTAGGAAAAAAAAGACAGATCAGTTGTGATGCTATTTACATTTTTCATTTTAATTTTCTGAGTTGAAGGAAACCTCTCTAACATCCAATTTTTATCCACATCTGAACCCCCCATTACCATATCAGCAACTTATAGTAAGAACATGCACCTCTTATGCAAAGTAATCCATTAGGTTCTTTTTACAAGTCGAAGAGAGCCCAGATGGAACTTACCTTGCTTGGTGTGGACTTGGGTGTTTTCTTCCCAGGGTTGTAGTCGCCTTCATTTTCTGAACCAGATGCTTTCCTTTTCTTCGCTCCTCTACCTTTTCCTAGGTGAGAGATTATGAGT
>WEKX01008281.1:229873-279132 GCA_013390025.1 Pitta sordida
TTCAGACTTCATCAAACTGAAAAAACCCCTACTGGAATTATTTTAGTATGTCTACATGTTAAGGTTCAAATCCAGCTTACAACTCAAGCTTCTTCACAGCAGCAGTAAAACACATTATCTTATTTTCTGGTTTAAATTTCTTACACTTCTTCCACACCCTGACAATTCAAGCTGTCAGTTCAACACAGGGACAAACTTCATTACCTCAGATAACTACCTTCTACACTGCTGAAGTACTGCAAGGCCATGGTCACCTTCTGTACTCCCCACACAGCATTAATTCATGTTTACTATTTAGCAAATTTACTGTTAACTATCAACAGTGGCACATCCTTTACAAACTCCTCTGATTACACCACTTTGTGTGCTGTGCTATGAGGACTCTGAAACCTGGGACCAAAGAATTCGCTTAAAAAGCCAGAAATTCACCCTGCCAGAGTTCGACTGTCTTGTAAAAAGTTGAGATCAAAGAAAATGGGTAGCATCCAGTACAACTGAAGAGGAAAGGAGAGCATGGAGCTATGAAATGCATTCTCAACAGTGAAAGTCAGATAAAAAATTCACAAATGGTTTGCCAAGAAGTAACTACACTGTATCTGTCACAGAAATTGTCACAGCTGAGTAATCTACTAGTGATCCACTTGCTAATAATTCTGAACCCTCTGCTTCAGAGAGCAGAGACATATTTCTTACCTTTGGGTGCTGCAGTCTTCTTTGGAATGCCAAATTCTGAATCTGAATCAGAGTTTACAGTTTCCACCTTCTTGGCCTTGGGAGCTCTTTTAGGTTTAGGAGGTGCATCTAGTTTTGCTGTTAGAAGTTAGAGATACTAAACATATTAAATTCACATATTGGTAGGAATCACAGAATCACAGAATATTCTGAGTTGGAAGGGACCCACAAGGATCATCGAGTCCAACTCTTAACACTGTCTCCCTGGCGGGAATCGAACCCAGGTCTCCCACACACCAGGTGGGGACACTTACCACTGTACTAAAGCATTAAAATGTATTAGATCTTCCAAATTATTACAGCATGAATGGCAGACATAAGAACAAGATGAGCAGTTTCTGCACTTGGGAAAACATACTTCGGCTTTTATGCTAAAATTGTGTGGAATAACCAGGAAGTTTCCTTTGTCATGCTTTGAGAGGTAATAAGTATTCAGTAAAGCCCAATGTTCTTGACTGAATACTTTTGCAACTTTTTGAGCACAAACCAGGTTACTAGTAGCTAAAGCAGCAACATTTTTTTCCAGGTTGGATAATTTGAACACATCTGGATATATTACAGTGTTTACAGCTGCAACAACTTGTGACACTTTCAGCTTCACAGTGGTACAAGTGCAGGACAGCTTTCCCCAGAATTACTGCAGGAGTTGGCGAGTCAGGGCATCTGGCTCTGTGACATTGCTTCATGTCAGTCTCATTGAACAGGAACTTCAGAAAAAGCAGAAAGGACAGGAAGAGGACTTATCTACGGATATCTCACAGAATTTTAGTTACTGTGACACAACTAGTTTTGCCGTCTTTAAAAGATGATGATTGGAAGGTTCACACAGTGGGTGTTAAGGGATAGGGTTAAATGGCTCATGGAAGGCTCATGGAATTATTTAGGTCAGAAAAGACCCTTAAGATCTTCAGCGAATGTGTTCTAAAGACTTACACGAGCCAGCCTTTTGCAGAAACCTCAGATACACACCTGACCCACATTCTATCAAATACCTCAAACAGACATATGTAAAACTCCAGATACCAAGAATGTGGATGTTTTTGAGAACTTCTCAAGCTTTCATTGATGGTATTGCTGGGGGAATGTGTTTGGGGAACAAGAGAGTGCCTCCACAAGGTTTTTGACTATGATGCCTTGAACTGCTCACTGGAGAGTCACTGCAAAATGCCTTATCAGCTTTTTAGGGTAATACCTACTGCACAGCCCAAATATCAGGCCTTAACAATATGAAAAATAAAGTTTGGCATCATGGAAGGAGAATAAAATGGTATTGGTTATGGCAGCATTTCACATAACACTTGGGGAGGGAAGCAACAATGCTTAGGATGGAAGTCAGGATCCACAGCTGAAACCAACTTGAAATAGGTGCCTCTAGGTATCTCAGCAGGGAAATAACACCTGAATTAGCATAAAACAAAACTAAGTCAGTCACAGAGAATGACCAGTGAGCCTGAAAAAAGTATATTGCACATGAAAGCAGGAGAAATACTTTCTAGAAGCATCACCAAAAGTAAGTAGATCAGTAAAGGAGAGGATAGTCCTACCTGAAGGTAGGTCCCATCAGGCAACAAAGTGCTTCATACAGGAAAAAGCTTTACCAGTGTAAGAAAAGTAGACTAGGAGGCAGAGAAGGGAAAGATTCAGAAGTTTCATTGACTGGAACAGGTTAAGCAGAAACTGTGACCAAAAGGATTTTAGTAAAAGAGAAATTTTAGATCTATGGGACATTTCTCATCAGGAGCTGAGGCTGAGACATTCTCCTGCAGGACTGTGTGTGTTTTGGCCAAGTAAATGTGGTGCCTCACACAGTTCCTCATACTCTTCATATGAAACCTGGCTACGAGATGGAAGCCAAGTATGCTCCATGACAAGCACTCCCCAGCACATACAGCATGAGATATAACTACCTTCAGCTGGCCCTCAGAGTCCTCGGGTTTGTTAACTAATGTTAGAAAAGGGCAGACTTTGCACTGACAAACAAGGAACGGGAGAGAAGGAAGGAACTGGAGAAAGACAGGTATGACACTAGAATTTGTTCTTCCCTTGAAACAGAGCCTGTTATCACTGGTTAATTCCTGTGAAGTTTGCCTGCAGAACACGAAGTCCAAGGGACAGCAAACCTCTTAATTGTTATCTGGTGGCTAAAGGAATAGTGTCCAAGGCTTTCTCAGGACACTTATTTCTCTCCATACTAAATATAGGAGGATTCTTACCTGATATCTTAAATGATACACCTAATGAATGCCTGCACAAGTGCAAAGGATCTCTGAGAGCAACTACATTGCAATGAGCTTGGCCAAGCTCTTCACTAGGTACTGTAACATGAAACTGAAGCCTGCAGCACAGCCAATGTACACAGACTCTCAGGAAGCCAAAGCTTTTGGTAGGAAGGCCAGGTATGGTATCAGTCTGATGCAAAGAATACATCTCACAGCTAAAATCTCAACAGCAGGGCTGCTCAAGGTGAGCAGCTGCTGGTAATCAAGAGTAAGGCTGCTTGTCAGCACTAGAACTACAGACCTCTCATGGAAAACAAGCTCAGCAGTATATTGATCCTCTGGAGTCAACAACAAAGGTCAAGAGATTTCATCCCAAATTGATGAAAGTGAAAAGAAGCCGAACTCATACCTACTCTTTTATTTCTTTTCATTGCGAAGGGAATGTGGCTGTACAGATAGCACAGCACAACACAAGTTGCAGCTTTCCATCTGTACAAATCCAAGCTCTGAAGTCACAGAAAAACAAATAACTGGACCAATTGTCTCAGCCACACAACAGACCTTCCCAGGGTGACAGTGGATGAACTATTACATCACCAGAAAATAGAGTTTGAGGAGGCTGCTGTTAAGTCTGTGAAGATGGACTTAGAATCAAAGAGGCTACTAAAAGGGTACCAGGTAACCAGGGATCTAAGTCTGCTACTTATCACTGCACAGTCCAGCTGTGATCATGAAACTGTGGTCATGTCTTATCTGGCAGAAAAGAAGAGAGGAGATGAAAACTGGTGAAAGCAACCTGTTCTATTGTCATGTACTGTCCCTAAGGCTACTCTGAAGGCAAAAATTTAACTTTCACTTGAACGAGAGCCTGTTTATACCTATTTTGTGAGTGTAAAGGTTAATCAGACACAGATCACAGCTGTTATTTTAAGGTTTCAAGTTAGGCTAATGACAATTCATCACACTGAGGTCTTCAAAAACCAGAGAAGGAGAAAGAGATTGAATGTTAAATTGTATCCATGCCTAGCTACTGCATGCACAGTTCTCTTGTATTTACTGCAGTATAGAAGCTTAATATAAAATAGTACTCTATTAAAGATCAGCTATTTCTGTAAACAATCTTTATTTACCATATTATAAAACTTCACCAACTGAAACTGTCTGAGAAGCATTCAGGCATTTGCTGATTCAAAGAGTTTATGAATTAGATTAGACACAATGCTTCAAGAGAGAGATTAAAAATAGAGAAGCAATTGGAGAGAGGATGAAAAGATGCTGCAGTTCACTGGCACCTAATATATAAGACAGGATATTTTTTTCCTCATTTTTTAAGAGCAAGTTAACCATTGTAACTGAGTGCTTTCTTGCAAATTTCCTTGAAGTACCTTTTTGGACAAATTCATACATTAAATTCAGATGCAAGTCAGTCAAAAGAAATTTTAAAAAACAAAGTCCACAGTATCAAAGGTGAAAAAATGCTTTTGTAGGACAGAAGACTGAGCAGCAAGATAAAAAGGAAGTTCTCTGAAAGAGAGGAAAAAAGGCAAAGATCTGAAAGCCACAAAAATCTCTGGTCCTATATGCTAAGAACTGTATTTTATAATGAAACAAATGCAAATCTTCCTCTTAAAAGTAGCACTGACAACTTATAAACTATCATTATTCAAGGTAGGCAGAAAAAAAATCCTTATTCATACATCTCCCATTAGTTAAACTAATCAAAGACTGAATACCAGCTCCATACATGGAATGTATTAAGTTTTGACACTACAGTATCCAGTGGAAAGAAAGAAATGAATATCATTAAGAAGCTGGAGAAAATTCACACCCTATGCTGAATTTCACGGAGTTCAAAATAAAGGAATATAGTTCCACTCTGCAGATAGAAGAGACAATGCAAAGGTGGTGAAGATGACTTTTAAACAAATGGATTTGCTCATAGGCCAATTCCATACATACCCTTTTTAGCAGCTACTGTTTTACTTGGAATTTTCTCTGTTTGTTTCGGGGCAAAAGATGATGAGAAAACTGGAGCAGAATCTTCATCATCACTGTCCAATTTTGTTGTATCTACAATTACAGAGTATGTTTAGAACAAGATTTGTCTACATATTTTAAATCATCAATATTAATTACAGTAAAAATTAATCTCAAAAAAGTGTTTCTGATACTACAACTAGGCTATGGATGTACCATGACTTTCTCACCTATGATACCAGCTTTGCTCCTCTAAGGATAGAGCTTCCTTCCCTTTTCCCCATTATGAATGTGGACAACCTTCTTCTGTAACTACTGTGTGAAGTTTGTTTATACGACTCCCTAATACAGTGATCCCCTGGAATTCGCTGGGGGTCGGGTCTGGGCAGGTCCTGTGAGTTATAAAATCCATGAAGAGACCGAATCCATGAATATTCAACTCCTCCCCGCCTGTAGCCACGCACCCTCCACTAATAAGGTCTGGAGGGGCAGTCCTGGGAGTGTGGCTCGCACTGTAGCACCTCATTAAAGCAGAGGAAGCACCCTTTTGTGCTTCCCAGCCGCGAAATCCGGGGTACGGGACATTCTGCGCATGTGGGCAGTCTCACAACTCACTGAAAATCCAACCACGATTAATTGAATACGCGGATATGTGAGCCGCGAATATGCGGGGGGTTACTGTACATCCCACTAATAGTTGCTATTAAGATTAAATAGAACTGAGAAAAAAAGCTCACCATCATCTGTCTTCTGAGAGTAAGATGGAAAAGAGAAGATGTTCCCAAAATCTTGATTTTTCTTGGCTTGAGATGTTTTTCTACTTGCAAACAGGAAAGGGAATTATATGAGTTGCATTAACTACATACTGAAGTACAGAGACATCATAATATCTATGTAAGATTTAATCCCTGTTTTAGCATTTCTAGCATTTTTGTATATGCTTGCAGCGCTCAAAGCCCTAAAATCAGCATCCAGTCAAAAACTTCTGGCATTTAAAATGAAAAGAAATACACTTTTTTTTCAATAGCTTTGTATACCAGACTGGCATAAGATAAACAACAGAGAATCTTAAAAAATATATTTTAACAGATAATAATACAGACAAGGTACCGTAATTTGCTGAGTTATGTTTACCTTTGCATAGGTCAGTTCCAAGGCTGAGAAAATACACACTTTAATTCGTCCACAGAAATGCAGACATTTTATTTTACATGTTACATGCAGAGTAGTAACAGACTGATGTTTCTCAGTTTTGTTTTTTTTTTACACTTCTGCACTGAAAAAATTATTAGTAAAGAAATCCTGCTGGGTTACAGTACTTACTCTGGAGATGGCTTTGATTTGGCTGGGGAAAACTCATACTCATCTTTTTCTAAACTGTCTGAGGGAACAAACTCATCTTCTCTGTCATTTGTAACTGGAGAGGCTTTGACTTTGAGCTCATCCAAATCATTATTATTGGTGGCATCATCATCATCATCATCGGCATCATCTTCTTCTTCTGAGAAGTCAAAAGTATACTTGGGCCTCTCAGCTAGAAAAAAAAAAATCACACATAAACACATTTCAAGATAGTTGTTTATGTTACATAATATATGTACATAAATAAATTGAAGTGGAAATCAGTAAAGAATCCCTGCCTCAGAGTATACAAAACAAAAAATGGTGGATAATAAACTTGTTTCAGCCTGGAAGAATAAAGGGATGTAATTCAAAGTGTTACCAAAAACCTAACACCACTTGTGGCTTGCTCAGACAACTTCAGCTAATGGCATTATGGAGACATCACTGCAGAAGTATTTTTAAGGAATGAGAAAGCTTCTCTTAAAATTGAAGCTTTCTTTAATCTGTAATTTGAACATTCTTCTTGATCAAGTGCTTGAAAAAATGATCAGCAATTTTCCAGAAAAATCTGTGTTTTTTTTCCTTAAACTATCAAATATGTATTTATATATTTTTCAAACTTTTAGTCTTGCTTTTCACAGACTCTTCAGAAAGTTTCGATAACTTTTACAGCCTTTTTTTGCTGGATGTTAGCAAGAAATTCTTCACAGAAAGAGTGATTTGCCCATTGGAATGGGCTGCCCAGGGAGGTGGTGGAGTCACCGTCCCTGAAAGTGTTTAAAAAGGGACTGGATGTGGCACTCAGGGCCATGGTTTAGCTGATGAGATGGCGTGAAGTAATAGGCTGGACTTGATGATCTCTAAGGTCTTTTCCAATCTAGTTAGTTCTGTGATTCTGTGAAATGAAGTCCTAAAGGAAGGCTACAGTCCAACAAAAATGTGGCTTTGTAGGTGAAACTTTCAGTCACAATGCACACTTCATAAAAGCTTGGGTACCTGCAGCTCTCCGAAGCAGGGAGTCTCTTGGAATAATCACAGGCTCATTCTCTTCTAAATCACTTTCAGACTTGGATTCATCATCTGACCATGGGTTTCGTTTCTTCACTTTTTTTGCACTGGATTTTGTAGATGATGGTGTTCTTCTTACCCTAGTACCTGCCACAAGTAAAAGCATTTGCTACAGTCAGGGTAAACCATATTTTGTTATTTTCTAATTGTTTATGATGCATAAATTTAGCATAAATTTCAATCTTAAAAAGTTCCCCTTTAAATGATGTAAATTTTCTTTTCCTCCCTGCAGAAAGATTTAACATGATACAATTATTTCACACAGAACCTGACCTGCTGCTGTCAAACAAATTTGGTTTACAACTGAAAAACGTAAAGTCTCTACTCTGAAGTTTTAGCTCCTTTGCAGTCAAACTTCCATTTTTTGAAATTTTGCTGAGGTTTTCCATGAAAATAACACTTTTCCATTATTCAGGGAACACGATCAGAAACAGTTATTGAGAAAACACAACAAATGTGGGAAGCAGAGGATACTCCCGTGTGGGGGGTAACAATGCAGTCAGTCAACAGTTGGCCTAATTTGCTCTGGGCTCAACAGTGGCTGGGGTAGATTTGAGCTGCGTATAGACAAGTCAGGCATAACTGTACTCAGCTAATCTATCCAGGCTGGATAATCCCCATAATAATTAAAACTAGAATAATTATTTGCATAATCACGCTTTATTCCTTCTTAAAAACCCAACCCAAACCCTCATACTTTAACCTTCTCTTCCAACTTTAGCTTTCTTTTTTTGCTGCTGCCTCCTCACCACTGTGTATTTTTCCAACAGCGATAAATTCTTACTAACAGAGGAAAAAGGAAAGTGAACAGACATTGGTCACACAGCCACACCATAGCAGCCATAACTTTTAAAAAGTCAGAATGACTATGTCAATAGGAAAATAGATTTATTTAATCAAGTTTTACAATCTATACCATTACTCAGACTGAAGGACTGAAGGTCAGCGCCGTGTCCTTCAATGACAGAGAATATGCAGACTAGACATTTCAGTTTGCACAGAATTAGCCTGATTATGTAAAAATAATTTATTTTTCTATTCATGAATTTAAAGCTTTAGACCTCCCAAAAATTCAAATATAGAAAATGTAAGGGCCACCAGCCCCAGAAATGCAGCTTAGAGAAAGAAATTTCAACAGAGTACTTTCAAATATTTCTCCACATCTTTTTAGGGAAGAAATTTAGATGAAACAGTGATTATTATGCTGTATTTCCCCTCTTACTATGTGTTAAAAATTTATTTCATGCCGAATTAGTGTACACAACTAAGGTTAACTATGGCTGCGTAAGGACCTTACCAGGCTCCTTCTTCTCTCTCTTAGGTTTAGGGGTTTTAGCTGCTGCAGCTGCTGCATTCAGGGAGTCATCCCCACCACCTTCAGCGGGCACGCCACCAAATTCTTCATCAAATTCCATTTTTATTGCTAGAGAATCAGTTTCACCCTAAAATTACCAAAAAATTGGGTAAAATAAAATAAATTACACCTTTGTATTTCATGATGGCACTGAAATAGTTGTGTAGATGACAATAAATGAAAGTAGGCTAGTATATTGACATCTGTTGAATAGTCTTGGAAAGAAGTCATCTCAGTAAAAAGACCTGAACAATAAGCAGTCACAAGGGGCTTGCAAATGTAAAAGAAATTCAGTACAAACCTCCTCATGTATTTGGTCAGCAAAACGGTGTAAGTACAACACGCATGATGTCTAGTGATTTGATTTATGCTACCAGCCTGGAAAAACACACCAGTTGGATAATAAATAATCTAGCTATAGCAATTGTTTTGGTTTACCTTTTTCTTTTTCAGCAATTTCCTACTGGCATCAGCTTTCATGGCAGATGTAATCTGTGGAACGATTCTTCTGCCAAATGGTGATGGCATGGTCTCTTCCAACTGGAGTTTCTTCATCTTGGGTTTACCAACTTTGCCTTTTATTGGTTTGCCAACCATGCCAGCCAAAACATCTTCTCTTTCCTGTGCTTCTACTTTCTAACAAACAAGGGGAGGCAGGAAGGGGAGAACACGTTATTTTTTAATGAGAACGAAGTGGAACGTGGTGATTGTTTAAGATTCAACTCCATTTAACAAGGAGCATGAGGCTTTCCTTAATTCTCACTTGAATTGTGACACATTTTCCAGTAATGGAAAACTGACCACTTAATCTTGGTAAATTCTTCCTTACCTTGTACAGTTAAAAGCTACACTTGTATTCAAGATTAAATAAATACAAACTTTTGGACACTGTTAGACTGAAAATCTTTCTTTTATCCAGCCTTTGTTTCTCATATATGTGTCTGGGTACTGATCTAACTTTCCACTATTTCAGCATTTAAATTAAATACAGTAATCCCTTGAATATCATGAGGGGTCAGTTCCAGAAAGATGCCATGATAAGTGAAATCCGTGAAGTAGCGGTACACAGGGTAAAGAAGATGAATATGGGAAAGGTGGTAAAGACACAGGAAAAATCCCCACAATGTACTGAAGTTACAAATGGTGAACAGCAAAGTAGTGAGGGATTACTGTATCTAGTTTTCTAGAGTCATTTTTTTTAAGGTATATTTTCCAATTCTTTAATCAGCTGTTTTCACAGTGTGAACATACAGCTGAAAAACAGACATCTGAACAGAACAATTGCAATTGCAGCTGTACCACTAACGCACAGAGAAAGAAAACAAACTTCTTACTTGCATTACCATGTGTCACTTCAAATGACTGCATCAGCCCTTTCTGGGCAGCACTGAAAGCTGAGGCTCAGCAAGTTCTTCACTGATAGAACTTTATCTTTTCCAAAGCTACTGATGAGGCAAAGTCTACACACTCCACTCCTAAATGTACAGCTTTGCATTTGATAATACTGCCTCACAAACAATTAGATCACGTAAAACTACTGTAACTATTACTATTACCATTTACTACTCCCATGTTTTGCGTAATATGAAAACTTTCTCCTCATTATTTTTCTTTTATCATCACTGACTTGGAAAAAAACAAACTGTATAGATGCAAGAGACAATTCCTGAGGAACACAACTAGGAACATGAATAACCAATATTGATGTCTCAGTTATCATCACATTTGGAGATGTATCTGCTTTTATTCAAAATGTGGTATTTTTGAATTATTTCGCTCAAATTTTAATTTTTATTGATTAATGCTTTTAGTTAAAATAATTCAAATTTAATGTTTTAGGAATATATCTAAAGTAAAACTTACTTCAAGCTCTTCAACAAAGGCTGCTAAGTCTTCTTTCCAGAGATCTGAAGGAGATTTCCTTTTAAGGTCATTTAGTTCTCTCTCCTAAAACATGAAAGTAGTTGTAGAATGTAAGTTATAACTGAAGCAAACCCCATCAAAACCGACCATTCCCATTAGGCACAGCAGTACCCATTATATACTTTCAGAGAAGCCCTCCATGGTGTACCAACCTTGGAATCTCGTTGCTTAATTAACTCTTCCACTTTCTCTTTTGTGAGTGACCACAGAGACATGTTTAAGATATAGTTAAAGTCAGGGCCAGAAGTTGCACCAGAAGCAGAGGAAGCATCATCATTGGCATTCTGTGAATCCTCCTCTTCTGCTGCCTGAAGTGAAATATTCACAAGTGTTAAAAGTCTTAGCTCTATGCATGAACTGCAACCCTGCTCCAAAGCACCATCACTAAGCAGTAAGGTGTGCCCTCACAGATTGAGCGACCTTAGCGTTTTCTGGACCTTTCCAAAAGGCCATGTCCCTGTGACCTTCCATAGTTGGATTATTTAATAATTTGATTTAAGAAAACAAATTTGAACCTGATGCTAAGCCATATGCTTTGTATGCTACTGTCCACAGACACTGGTACTGTCCCAGCTATCTCACAGGGTTGAGACATTGCCCTTTGGCTCTTCATGTGTATCTGTTCCTTTAGAAATTAGCCCAGTCCCTTGGGTAAAAAATGGGATCAAAGCCCTGAATGTACAAACTGAGGTTCGGAAGTAAATAAAAAGTTCTCATATAATAGTTTTATTATAAAATACAACACACTGCACTCTGTTAAAACACAATATTAAAAACCCAAAGCAAATCAAATGTGAAATGAAAAGAAATAGCTAAAGCAGTGGCAAAGACACAGAAAGGGGGTGGCTGAAAGAAATTTGAAGCTGCTTTTCAAACTAGTTCCATCTTCCCATAGTAATGCATGAAATTAAACTTATCACATATCTCTTGTGGAACAATAAAAACTTCTGGGTTTTAAAAAAGAAATAAATATAGGTCAAGGTCAAATTTACTAAATTAAGTTTAAATATCATAGCTTTATGATACTCATGTTCCATTACAGGAAATCCATTAATAAGTTATACAGAAATACCTAATTACATTTAGCAATTAGATTTTTATGTGGCGTAACCGATGCAGCACTTTGTGTATCAACCAGTCAGAAATCAAATTGCCAGTTTTGATTTGGGTACATTAGGAAATCCAATCCTCTGCATTCCCATTTTTCAGACTTGTATTATCTCCTTTTCTTCTAAGAATTACACACATACAATACCAATATTATCTGACTGTGTAAGTTTTGTATAAGTCTAATTCTTTTTAAAAATGGAAACCAATAAGGAGTATAGAATATTGTTTTTAAAGTGGTACATGTGTTATAAATTAAGTTGGGCTGCTACAATATAAACATCTGAATCAAGTAATATAATATATAACACTAACAGCATCAAATATATCCAGAGATTTCAGATTATTACCTTTTCCTGTGCTTCTTTCCAGGCTTTTACTGGATCAGATTCATAACCTCTCTGGACCAACATCTGAATTAAATCTCTTTTTGATCTGTTCTCTACAAGACACACACAAACAACCAGGAGGCAGGGGGGAAAAGGAAAATCAGTGTCATGAAAATAAATGTCTTGCATTCAAGTATTTTCTACTAATTTTCTAGATCTTCCCTCACTGTTAATAATTCTAAATTTTATTTACTCACCGATGGTAATTTTCCCTTGTATCTTCTCCAGGATGAAACGAGCTTGATTGTTAAGCTTGGTAGATTCTGCCCCCAACATTCCCACAAGCCATTCCTTGCGTAAACTATAATAATGTAATCGCAAATCAAAGAACTCCTTCAAGATGTCTTGCACGGTCTCATACTTCTTTAAGCATCCCATGTGATCAAACAGCACCTACAAAATACATAATATACTTCTTGAGAGAGAAGTACACAACTTAAACTTGGTTAACCTTCTGGGGCAAGCTGATTTCTATTGCACGTAAAAATACTCTGTACAAAAGTTGGTATTTTGAAGATTAAACTCAAACCTTAGTGTGGAACTTCAGAGCACATAGCTGGATAGATTTTATTTTTATTCACAAGTAGATTTAAGATGAGATTTATGGTAACACATTCAAACAAAAAGCTATGTAGAGACATATGCCGAAATTGATTTGAATGACTAATTTTATCTAAATATTAAAGCACAAGCTCAGTAGAAACTAATGATTCACAACTATTGATGTAACGGTTGAAAAACTTAATAATCCTTAATAATCTTTTAGTTCAGCTGTGAAATCTGTCACTTTTCAGCTGTGAAAACTACCATCCTTCAATTTCAAGCACAAAGTAAGAAATCTTCTTTACTTGACAGGTAGAATCAATCCTGTCTGACTTCTGACATCTCCAGTTTAGACATTTATAGGTGAACTAGTCACCTTCAGTGCCCTCCATAGTCAACTGAAAGAAATAAACCCCTCTAGAGGGCAATTCATCCATCAAAAATAGCTGGTTTTGAGTTGGGGGACAATGACTAGCTCGCATAACTTTTAAAGATGCTTACACTAGGGCAGATTAATTCCTATATATACACAGTAAGCAGCCTTTACTATTTATTTCAGTAGGAAGAAAATGCAGGATTAAGCTGCAAAACACTTTGTCACCCATGAAATATAAAACTGATGATACATTCTCACAGCAGTTCATACAGTTGTTTAAATGTGTGAGAAATACTATTACCTTCACTTGGTAGATTTTAAGTACAATCTACAAAATGGGTTGAGCTAGGCCTTTTTCCTCTTCAAGTTCTATGGTATTTATATTTAACCTATTTTCACATAGCTTTTGATGTGTAGAACAGTAGCAGCAGTAATGATATTTGTGCTTTGTGATAACATCTCAAAATACCATGTGCCATAAAAAAGAATACAACTGTTTTTTCAGTGTCTGTAAATACAGATTGTTTGGAAATCTTCTGGCAGAAATAATCTTACAATTCAAATCCCTCTCATAACATATTCACATTCTTACTATGGTTAGTAATTTACAGCACTATTATGTCTTCAGGAGCTTAAGTACAGTGTTTGCTATACCTGAAAACCTAAAATTGGATTTGTCAGTGGAGACATGGAAACATTGGATCATTTAACTCCTATGAGAAGAGTAACAGTCCTGAATAAAGTGTAATTTTGAAAATGTAACTTTTCTCAAGCTTAAAACTCAAATCTAATTATAATAACGGCAGAAAGTTATTTTCATAATCTACTTTACGTTAATCACTTTTGGTTAGCTGCATAGGATATTTTCAATTACAGGAAAGCAACCACCATATCATTTGTCATCACTACAATTTTCTATTACTCAAACAATTTTAAACACACAATGCACTGTTCAATAGTGACCAGAGTATAGCACAAAAACATTTGAGTTTACAACAAACAAAAGGGATTCTGATAGCCAAACATGAAAAAGTTACCATAGAATTACAAGTAAGACTTGTTTGAAGCTTAAAGACTTTGTGCAGTCCAGCAGCTTCTGCCTGTGCAAGTTTTTCTTCTGTCATCTTCACAACAAACTTCACAGTCGTATCAGTGTGATATTCCTTGTAGTCAGAAATTAATGCTGGAGTTTTTTCGGTCCCATTCAACATAGGTTCTAGAACCTGTTCTTTGTACACCTATTAAAAACAGGGCAGCAAAACACATAAACATTTAAAATGCCTTAAAATTGCAAACCAACAGAACAACAAATTTTCAAAGTTTTGTGCATTACATCCGCTACCAGTTATAACCTGCAAAATGCAGGCAAAGTTTAGCACAAACGTAAGAGGCATCTAACAAGGACAGAAAAGGCTACAAAAAGTGGATTAATTATGAATTTAGCAGGAGAAGCAGGTATTCTTTGTAGTATGGACAGTAGATGGCACAAGTAGAAAACCAACTTCTACAAAAGCACACAAATGAATGAAGACATGTTCCCTTCCACATATGCATAATCATCAAGAATTGTGTTGGAAGTTCATGCAGATACAGGATGAAATAATTTAATGAGGCTTATCCAAATGTATTTCACTTTTACTTACTTGGGTCCATGTCCTTACAGGAAGCTCTGTAATTTCTACTGTGTTCCTGTCCACCACAAATATTTCACCACTGACTACATACTGATTTTGACCAAGTTCTTGAATGGTTCCTTTGAAGTTTTTGTAGTTCGGGAGCTGAAATGGGAAAAACCGGGAAAGTGGTAATAAAACTTTACAATAACGTAACAGAAAAATATTTGTTTCCCATACTTCATAAAGTTATCATTTTATATTGCACTAATCCATCAACCAGCCTCTCACGCCTGTGAAGAATTGAAGTCATAGGAAAAAATACTCCAGAAAAAACAGAATACACACATGCAAGTGACAGGACAAAGTATCCTAATATCCACAGAGGCAAAAAACAAATAAGTTGATCCCAGTAAGGTTGGGCAAGGTTGTGTTATGTTTTTTTTTAGTCTTTTAAAGAAACTCCAAACACAAATAAGGCACGACAGAAAGCAAATTAACACCCCAGCCTCACATCAGCTTTACAGCAGCAGTGCTACCTCCCCTAACCATTTTTATATTTTTGTGCTGTTTGCCAGAGATAGTGGAACCCATCGAGTTTAAAACTTAACTACCAGGGTGGGGAATTCTTTTTAACTGAGTTAATTCCCTTAGCCAGCTTACCATGCGGACACAAACACATACCAGCACACAGAAAGGAGCTAGACGGAGGCAGAACTGCCTCTTTCAACCACAGTGAAGCTTCAATTGACTGTGAGACTACACAGAAGGCCTAGGAGTCCTAAAGGAAGGGCAATGGATTGCATTAATTTAAAAAAAGAAAATCTACCCATTGTTCCCAAGAATTTGCAACAGGAATTTCACTATGTCATGAAAATTGATACTGCACACTCAGTGAACTGTGATCTAAGTAGAGAAGATGTTTCTGCTTCTATGACCTGCTAAACACAGCAAAGTAGCAATATTCATCAAAGGTTGCATTAACTATATTTCATCTGTACAGATATTATGGGTTCACACAGGTATCTTCCTGCCTCCATTTTTTCAAGTATATGTCAATTCTGTGACTTCTTATAAAATTTTAAATAAAGACAGAGAAGTCAGATGCAATTCAGAAACTGCTGATTTTCTTAAACAGCAGTAATATCTTCTCCTGTGCTTACAGACATATAAAAGAGAGAATAATTCCAACAAGACAGAGAAAATGTTAAATTTGGCTGAAGATAAGTAGTAATTCCTTCAAAAATAAATAGAGGTACAGCTTTTTGCTCTACTGTTATGGCATAACTTGCAACTAAAAAGGCTTACAGTCAACAGACTGAAGAGAAACTCCTCTAAAATAATTATAAAAAATACAAATTGCAATTTTTTTGCTTCAAGAACTTCCCCAGCCTCATCCCAACAGTCAAGTAAAGCTTCTACACAAAATTTCTGGGACAAACGAGCTCAGATATTCTAATAATTGTGATGTTCTAGAGTGATAGGAACTAATTTTGTAAGTACAAACATACAAAATACCAATATATGCTATTATTTTTACCATTGGGTGGGGATCTAAGCCATCCAGCATTCGTCTGACATTGTTTACAATCTCTCTGGTATCATAGTTTGGAAGTTTGCACGCCCATCCAGTACCAATTCCTTCAGCTCCATTTACTAAAACCATAGGAATGATGGGAATATACCATTCAGGCTCCACACGCTGGTTGTCATCATAAAGGAATTTAAGCAAGTTGTCATCCACTGATGGAAAAAGCAGCCTCGCTAAAGGGCTTTGAAGAAGAAAAAGAAGGAAACCATTTAAACTCAAATCCAGTAAGTAAAGAATATTCAGTCCTAGGGCCCAGGTATGATCTGTTTCTAGTTATTTTCCACATCTTCTTTTCTCTTTGCCATTCTGAAGCTGAAAATCCAGTGTACATACCTTGTGAGAAATGGAAGTTCTTCCTAATGGAAGAGTGCCTTCCAAAGAGATGACGTTTGTTTGCTCAACAATAACACGTGGCAACTGATAACACTTAACATCTACAGAGTATCTATAATTCTTTGAAGCATCCAGAACACACAGCTCCATGAGACACTGGGGCACCCAGTAACAAAGCAACACAGCATGCAAATCCTTGCAAAACTTCCTTGCGTAAGTGTTGGACTTGCAGTCTTTGAAAATGCTACAGAGGTTTTGCTGGTGACTCCTTTTGCTCATCTAGAACATTGTCCTGGGTGAATATGATTTCCAGCACCTCATGGAAAAGGAAAATATACAAAACTAGGTTGCTACAGAAAGAACACAGGTGAGAAATGGAATAAAACCTGATACTTACATATAAAGCTTACAATTGGGGGAAAAGAAGGAACTACAAGGAATTTTAGGCGAAATATCACACTGAATTTAGGAAATAAAATCAGCAACATAATTTATAAAATACTGTAACTTAGATTAAGGAACACATTCTAACATTCTGCACACCAAATTGAATTTCAAGTTATTAGGTGTGAAAAATCAGCATTATTAAATAAGGTATTCATTATTAAGGCTGATTTAGTTTAATATGAAGAAACTCAACCAAAAGGATAAGAATCAATCTGAACTTTGAAGTCTAGGCTGAATTACAGGGCCTGTCACTAGGTAGCAATATCCTTTCTATTGAGAATCTGAATAGATTTCACACTGAACAGGGGAACTGCAAGCTACTTCTGCAAGATGTCACAATTTAAGACCAGTATTTAATTTGAGTGATCTACGCCTTCAACCTTCAGCCTTGCACTTTTATGCACAGAAAATCATATAAATCAATGTTCAAAAGCATGTTTAGAGATTCAAAGCTTCTACCAAAATACAGTGAATCCCCTCTGTATCGCGACTTCTCCTTTACGACCCCGCCCATTTGCNCAGGCTGGCGAGGGGCCCCCAGGGTCGGCGTGAGCACCGGGGCCGGGCCGGGGCGGAGCGGCACGGGGTTTGGGCTGCGAGAACACATGGTCACAGGAGCCGGTCAGAAACGGTTCCCTTTGCTCACCTGTGCCGAGACAGACTACGGGAAGGAGCAGAGAATTGTCCGCAGTGCTTTGGAGTGCCGGGGGGTGGAGCAATGGGCGTGGCCTGCATGCATATTAACAACCTGCACTTCTTTGCGAGTTTAGTGTTTCGCGACGGCCTTGGCCTGTCCCTTTCCTCACAATGGACAGGGTATAACTATACTTCGATCCTTCCCCATTCCTCTTTCACAAATAAAAAAAGGAGTGTTGTGAAAGGATTTGTTTCATAACAAGGCTTTTTAAAAGCACGCATTTAGCTTTACTTTTGTGTTTACCTTAACATGGTGAAAATATAGCGAGGGCTGGCAGCATCCTTCCCACCATGAAGCCTGGTGCCAAACTGGCCAATAGGTTGTAGCAGATTCACATTGTTACTTCCAACAAAGTTCTGAGCCAAGTTGACAATAGTCATCATTAATGCTTGCTGCAAGAAAATACATATTCATAGTAGTAAGTACGTATAAGTAGAGACAGTCTTACCTAATGAGCCAGTAAAGTCTATTTTCAATGCCCCAAAATTGTGTGACTAACCTGAATTAAATTTTTTAAAAGTACTCTCCCTAGTAAAGGAATGTTGTAAGCCTGTTACAAAGGCTGCTGGTAAAACATAATATGCTTGCTCTTCTGTAGCCACATTGCCTCCCTGATTTAAGTGTCCTTATATTCTAAGCTCATGAAAACTCCCGAGGTTCTCAATTTTTTTCTAAAGTATTTCTCTGGATGAAGCAAAGGGGCACAAACTGACTGCACAAACCAATACTCATTGCTTTTAAAGGAAGAAGAGAAGGGATGGAGGGACTATTAATACATCTACGCTTGCTACTATGCAACTATTTCAGATAAATATAAACAAAACAGGAGTTAGAAATAACCCTATTTCCAACACTATATCAAGTTTTCAAAGAACAGTGTATCTGCTTCTTCCCTTAAAATACTGTATTTCTTGTTTCAGACAAAAACTGCCCTAGCACACAGTTCCTACATTCCTAGGGTTTGAGAATCTTGAAGTTACCTACGTAATTACTTGTCTATTTTTCCACGAGTCCTAAATGCTTGGGAAGAAAGGAAATACTCAGCCTTATTAAGCTACTTACTGTTCAGTTCATTTTCTTTAAAAATAAATCTGTGATTAGTAGACTTACAGTCAATAGGTTTGTAATTTCAATATCACAAAGATTTACCTAATATTTTACGTAGGCTAAAAATCCTCACAACTTCACCATTCCCTGTACTCACCTCCCCATGGTGATAAGCTGACATTTCAGCCACAGAACCAGCCAGCTGAGCAACCTTTACTTCACGTTTGTCATTTCTCTTAAAGCAAGTGAATAAAACTTTGCGCTGCCCTGGCTTTAAACCTATGAAGAAGAACATCCCGTTTTTAACATGTTTTAAAGTAACAAACTAGTTTTGACTGTACAAATGTTAAATGGAAGCAAATTCATACTGCAGGATCAATAAAATAATAAGTTAATATATCATCAAACAAAAAAAAAAAATTAAAAATATTTTATCAAACTCGGAAAGTTACCAGAAAAGAGGAAGTGCAGCCTTTTCAGCCAATTAGTATTATACAGCATAGAATGCTTCTTTCTAATAAGTAGCAATTTGATCTTAAGTGTATGACTTCCACAAGTCAAGAGTCCTTTCCATTCTACTCAGCAAAATCTTTTTCCTAAGAATAGCAACACAAGTTCAGCAATGACAACTGTAATTGTAGCTTGCAAGTATTTTAAAGCACTCTGAATTTTCACTTTTTGTGTGAAATTTTCAAATACTCCTCAAAATACAACACAGAGATATGCCATTTGTCTCCTTTTTAAAGCTTTCATTAGAATTCCAAGAAGAAAGCCAGACTCTTTGATCTTCTGGTTTATTTTCATTGCTTAGGCAACTTTAGGTACAACATCAGTGAAGAAGGGATTTCATAATATTTCCTGCATGTTATCTAGAACTGATAATTAGTCCTAAATCATGCTTATTGATCTATACAGTGTTTTAATTCACATACATTACTGAAATAAATAAATTTCTGCACAAAATATTGTTACATGTTACCCTTACTACCCTGGGTCAAACCTAAGGGCAAAAATTAGAGGAGATTGTGGGGAAGAGACAATGACTCCAATCTCCATTTAATTTAAATAGGTACATTTTGTTACAATCATGGTTTTCTATCAAATCTATTGATAGAACAAAAGTAAATGATTGCTTTTTACACAAGAGGATCCCCAAGGAGTAAGAGTGGTAACTAGTAACCATGAAGAGACAGTCAAATTGCTCGTCCTCTTCATTTTTTTCTGAGATTTGCCACTAGATTAGTCTGTTACATATCACCTGATGATGCTAAAGGACAAAAACCATTGCTAGAATACCACAGGTGCTGAACCCATGGCCCAGAATGCATAATAACAGCCAAAGTTGGCAGAGACACTGATATCAATTACATATAATATTTATAATACTATATAGACATACATAATATTACATACAGACACACATAAATATATTAATAACTATGTTCCCTTCTTATTTTTATTATTCCTGTAGAAAGAGTCCTGAAAAACTTCAATTTAAATGAACAGTTGTCTACTGCAAGTTCATTCTTTATTTCAAGTTTAAGCAAAATCATTCTACTGTTTCTGAGATAGCAGCCAGAGTACATTAGAAGGAAGAAGGACCTCTTGAAACATACAGCTCTATAATTACCCAACCATGGGAGGAAGTAAGTCTGAAGAAGCTGAATCAGAGACTGACATTCTTTGACTGCCTAGAGATGTATCTCCCATACCTAACCTAGACTCATTCTGCAGCAAATGTGGGATCTATCCTACCAGGAAGTTAGCCTCCTGTGAACTATCCCACTCTCTTGTCTACAAACACAAACAGCTCTTGCTGTATGAATATTTTGGTGTGGGTTTATACTGCAAGGAAGTGTGACCAGCTGCACTATAAAAAAATGTACTGGAAAATGGAGATAAAGACTTCCCTCCACATACTCCCCCCATGAAACCTCAAGGCCTGTCTTCTCATCTTTATAAGCTTATGCATATAGATAAAAACATGGGTGCAAATGCCCGATCATATGGCCTGCAGACAGTTTTACACACCAAGTTCTAGTGTAACGTAGTGAAGTTGCTGCTTTTAATGTTCATGCTACTGCAAGAGGAGAGTTAGTAAACCTGACTGACAGAACCCTAGCAAGATTACAGGTCAGTAAACACTAGATCACTGCCTGTGGTGAAAGATCGAAGGGAGAAAGCATTTGCATCTTCATTTGCACTCAGCTGCTAACGTGAATTATAAATACTATCAGTACTTAAAAGACCGGCTTTCTCTGATGGATTGACTAGAAACAAAGCACTCATAGGGTCTGGGGAATAGGTCTGGTTAAGTAAAAAGGTTGCACAGCATCAGCTTAAACTTCCTCATGGAAGAAACACAGCAATTAGCACATAAATCATGGATTGGATCAGATTGAAAAGCACCACAGTGGGTTATCTGATCCAACCTCCCAGTTCAAGTAGGGTCATCCTAGAGCACATGGCACAGGACTGCATCCAGATGCAATCCAGATTCTTGAGTATCTCCAGTGGGGAAGACTCCAAAACCTCTCTGGGCAATCTGTTCCAGTGCTCAGACACCCCACAAGTAAAGAAGTTCTTTCCCATGTTCAAGTGGAACTTCATGTGCATTAGTTTCTGCCCTTTGCCTCTTGGCACCACCAAGAAGAGCCTGGCTCTACCCTTCTGGTACCCTCCTTTCAGAGTTTTATAGACATTAATAAAGTTCCCTCTCAGTTGCCCAGCTTCCCTTCCTCATGAGAGAGATGTTCCAGTTCCTTAATCATCTGTAACTGCCCTCTGCTGGATCCATTCCAGAAGCTCATGTCTCTCTTTACTCAGGGGCCCAGAAGTGGACACAGCACTCCAGATGTGGCCTCACTAGGACTGAGTAGAGGGCCAGGATCACATCCCTCATCCTGCTGGCAATGCTCTTCATAATGCACCCCAGGATACCATTGATATGAAATGATAACCAATATATAGAAGTTCTTATATTCTCTAATTAAATGCATTGATTCCAATACAAACCACATCTTTAAAAACCATCAATAAAGAGGAATATTCCAACAAGTCATAACAAATCATTAGCTTACCATCAACAAGGGAAGGGATGGATCTCTCGTTGTCTGAATTTGAGAAAAGAATCAACTCCTTGTTAATGAAATCATTGTAAGTCAAATGTTTTGTTGCTGTGCCATATAAAAATTGCTGGAAAAAAACACATACATTATTCATTCAATACAAATACTACATTACATTTAAATCTCACCCAGCAGATTTATTACTATTATTTAGGGCTCACCTCGGGAAGCCCATGTAGCCGACGCTGTCGCCTGTCTTCCATGAAATTTGTTAACCATTCTTTTCGGTCATCAATCTTCTTCTTACTGAAGGCCTGAAAAGATACCAAGTACACTAAATTATCAGCAATATAAATATTTGTGTAAATGTATGTTACTTTAATCAAAATTTTAAGTATATTGTGCTATCTGATCAAATATTCAATAAGGCTTATTTGGACAAGTTAATCCACATAACTAAAGTTTGCATTTAAGCACCAGTATCAGTAGTTGACTTTTCAGACATTTTTGCACATTTTTTACATTTTTGAACTAATGGATCTCTTGCTGATTGCAATTTAAATTTATATTACTTTCTAGACAAATCTTGTCATTCTTCTTCCCTTCTTCACACTGGAGCTGTCTTTTGAATCACAAGTTTGAAGGTGTTTTTCCACACAGCTCTAAGGTTGGGTTCATCATTTAGACTGAACTATAACCATCTCTCATCAAGAAAATCAACCAAAAATATTAGACGAAAGACCCCACTCTCCTTGTCCTCTCCATGACCTGTTTGCTCTGTAAGCCACAGAATGCCAGTAACTTGTAGCTGTTCCTAGTCCTCTTAAGAAAACTGACAACTTGACAAAACTGACCCTGCATGAAAAGATTAAGGCAGAGTTTAGGCCAGCTGACTGAAGGTGTAAGCCTTCATGACGACAAGGCGTCACTTCTAAGCATGTAACCATTTATCCCTACGAAAGGATGCAGGAATGGTCTGACTCTGTCGTTACAGAAACAGAGTTCCCTTCCAGAGAGTTTCTTCTCTGAAAGAGTACAAGAATCATGGAATCACAGAATCAGTAAGGTTGGAAAAGACCATAGAGGTCATCAAGTCCAACCTATCACCTATTACCTAACCTAGCCAAACTTGTTACCTAAACATACAAAACTCGTGAGACACTGGATTATTATATTAATTATTGGCTTAGACCAACTCAAGTGGGGGGGGCGGGGGCAGGGACACATCAAATTTCATGAAGGTGAAGTGATGCCATATACCACAACCCCTGTAAACCTCACTGGTCACCCCTGGAGCAGCTGACAGTTAAAGGTAGCCTGCACCACACTCCTTTTTCTCCCTTATCCAGTCTTAGAATGGCTGGCACACTGGGATCACTGCCCCACATCGTGGCATGGAGCCCCAGAGTGGCCAGAGGGCTGTGATCACAGGGGGGGCAGGGCAGATAAAAGCAGAGACATGTTCTCTGGGTTTGTTCAAATCCTGCCACCTAGACACATGAAAGCTGGACTTCCACAGGACCCTGGCTAGTACTTCTTCTCCTAATCTCTATCTTAATATTTTAGGTAGCTTGAGACAGGGTGGGTTGGATTCTGCTATGATGTATGGGTTAGCATTTGTTAAGTCAATGCTTTTTGGAATGTTTTATTTTGGATGAATTCTGTTAGTAAAAAGTTGTTCTGTCTAAGATGGGTATTTCCCCATTTTTCTTCTTTTTCTCTCCAACTCCTTTTCTCTCTGATATGACCTAGAATTAAAGTAGTAGATTAAAAGTAGAGAAAAGTTGAAATATTTCTCAAGAAAACAAGTACTTTCCTGCACACAACTATCTACAAGATTTCAAATTCAAATATGTAGAGCACGTGCGTGGATACACGTATGCCATAGTAATATATCTTCAATGAATAAATAATATTTATCTGATCTTATTTGCTCAGAAACAAAATACAGATCCCTGAGTAGATGTGAAATATAATTTGTTTGGGCTTTATTGTCTTACATAGAGTACTGTTTTGCATATTCTGTCTTTATAAACAAGTCTGACTGTAACATTTCTTGATATCCACCTCACACAAAACTATCAAAGCTAAAAGCAGAAAGTGGAGCTGATAAATAAAGTTTATTCCAAAATTTAAAATATTTTCCAAAAACTTATTTCTCTTTCAAAAATATTTTTTCAGGTCTCCAAAAAACCCTGAAACCACCCATGTTAGGTCTTTCTCATGTGCCATTTACAGCAAACAATGGAAAGTAAAACACATTATATATAGCAGGATACAAAAGAACTTTTTAAGTTCTTACTAGTGTAATGGCAGCATCATCTTCAGGACCAGCATATCGAAATAAGATCCGATGCCTTTCCATGTCAGCAAAATATTCTTTTGCTTCTTTAGCAGTGCTGGTACCCAATCCTGTAATATAAAAAGGAATAGTTAATATTAAAAATTAGTTCTTATTATCCTACTCCTTTTATTTTACTGGGAATGTTATAAAATCATTACATAAAATATTACCATGAAAACAGCTACAAATCAAATTTCATAGCACCCATTTACTCTTATCTGCCCATAGAGTTCTCTTATTTACCCATCGAGTTCTCTTATTTGTTTTTTAAACAAACCTTTGTAGTATTTTATCTTCCATGCTTTATGATTCTCCATATGCTTTTTCCACTCATCAAATTCAGGGATACTGTAGAATGAAAGTTCTTGCTTATTTTTGCTTGCCTTTTAAAAAAGCAAAATGAAACAAAACAAAAAATCAACTTTTCTGTTGTACTGTAAGTAACCATAAAATCTCAATAATAGAATCCATACCTTCACAATAGGGGTGATGAATTCCTCAAGAAAACCATGTTTCAATAGTGATGGCCAATTGTGATGAATAAAATTGATCAATAACCCCTTTATGTGAGATCCATCCTGATCCTGAATCAGAACATGAAAACATGAGGCAATATTATAAAATGTCAGATTCCCAAAACCATCAGAAACCCCACTCACTGGCCTGGATATATCAAAACAATGTCTGTTGATGGAATGTATAGAAGGGAACATGTCCTATGGTGGTGTGTATATTACATATCTTTGTGTTTTGGCTTCAGTTTATGAGGAATTTTGTTGCGGATACTGGTCCTTATCGACACCAAGGTCATTTTCTCTCTCTCTCTATCCAGAAGAGAAGAAAATAACACCCCAAAAACTGAGAAGCGGCAGTTGAAGAAAAAAACAAATAATGCAGTAACACACACAGCGGCGGCAGAGGCAGGGAGCTGGTTGAAACTCTCTGACACAGCTGCAGTTGTGTGGGGCTGGAGAGGGGCTCCTCTGGTGGGTTTGCTCCAGCCCCATATTTTGGGGTTTTTTTTCTTTCTTTTTGCTTTCCTTGGACATTTTTTTTCCTTGCTGCATTCCAGCCACTAGAAGAGGGAGAGAGGGCCTGCCCCCCGGGGATTCTTCCTGCTCATCTCTTGCTTTCCCCTGGAGTGCCTGCATCAGGACTCTGAGCTCTGGCTGCTCTCTGTGCACCTGATGAGTTTCTTCTCCGACTGTCTGGTGGAATTTCATCGAGACCGGCAGGACTCTTCACACTCAGGACTTTCCACATCACAGGACTCTTTACATCACAGGACTTTACAACACAGGGATATCTCAGGTTTTGCTGTTTAATACTGTTGTATCATAACTTGTCTGTTTACTAAAGTAAATAGTTTATACTTTTCACACTTTCCTTGGGGTTTTTTTTCCGAACCTGGTGAGGGGGAGGGGTGGTTTTTTTGTTTTGTTTTTTAGTTTGGCTCAGCCCCAATTTGCCTCAAACCTCGTCAGAACATCCAGTTTTAATTTGGATTCCAAATTGGGGCTGGGTATCAAATAACCACCTGTGAATGGCACTGTCCCTGAGCTAATAATAAGCCCTTCCAAGCCAAGAGCATGGTTGCAGCTCAAAGTTTCTCTGCCGGTGGCATGTTTTCACTGAAAGCTACACAGCTCTCCCAGACACCAAAAACCCGAACTTTTGTGCAAGAAAGCCAAGCCTAGACAACAATTCTTATTGGTGGCAAGATGCTTGAGAGTTCAATCATGAGATTATCTAAAAATAATTGCCTACATTCTGGTCCCTTTCTGACTTGCTAGTCGTGCCACCTCACTTGCTCCTCCCTTTTGTCCTTACTTTCAATGTATTTTTGAATTATCAAAAGCATGTTTTTATTAATCCTTTGACTTCTCTGCTGTTTTGTGCAGCCAAAGTCCAGTTGTTCATTTGGAGTAACCAAAACAACATATAGATAAACTAATCCTGCAAAGAAACCTCAGGCACCAGGGATTCCCTCTGAATGAATCCATACAGTCATAGCGGAGACAGGTTATTAAAAAAATGTAACCTGTGAAATTGCAGCAAAACACACTGTAAGAAGCTCTGTATATTAAAACCTGTGAATTTCAGACTTACCTGATCTGTCATGATCATAATTTTTCCATATCTCAAACTTTTCAGAGATTCTGGATCTTCATAGCTTTTCTTGTATTGTAGTCCAACTATTTTGATGATGTTGTTGATTTCTGCATTTTCCATAATCTGTATAAAGACGTTATTTTTGCAGTCAGTGTAAAAGGTAGAAATTTGGAAATAACCCAGTCTTAAAATTTTAAGTGAACTTTACAACTACTTTCTCAATGCACCTCAACCTCAACTTCATAACCTTTTTATAGCCAGACCCTGGCAGCCTTCTCACTTGTAAATACAGTCATCCCTCCATATTCGTGGATTACAGGTCTCCCACGGGTCCTGCAAAACCTTTAATCCGCAAATACAGGTGTGCCATTAATATGCATATAGGCCACACCCATCACTCTGCTCCCTGCCAATCCGGAGCACTGGGGATCATTTTTGGAACCTCCCCACGGCCTCTCACAGAACATGGGCATATGCAACATACCTCTTCTTCTAGACAAATTATGGAGGGCAGCAAAAGTAATGTGATATAATGTTGCTGCACTTATGAGTCAATGAAATCACATGGCAATGGATAGAATACAAAATGTTAGGGTTTTTAAGTATTCATGTTAATACGAGTCATAGAAAAATTTCATTCCACTTGTGAAGAAATTATTTTATCATCCCAGTACTGCACACCTACACTTAATATTTCCAGGTTCATGAAATCCCCGCCACAAAATCAAAATATGAAGATGTAAATCTAGATATCAAAACTAAACAGGAGACACCCATTTGTCAGCAAAAAAAGGAGCGAAGAAAACTACGTACCTGTTTGTGAGAAGCCTCTCGAACATTGAGAATTTTGCCCCTGAGTGGGAATACTCCATATCTGTCTCTACCAATAACACCTAAGCCAGAGACAGCTAACGATTTGGCCGAGTCTCCTTCTGTTAATATTAACGTGCAGTCCAAGGAATGTTTGCCACCTGCAGGCCAGGAAGAAATAGAGGGAAGGCAAAAAACCAGAGAAAGCATAACTAGAATAAAGAAACACAATTGAATTCTCCCTTTGCTACATCAGGTCATTTAAATACATTGAATTTCTATTTTTAGGGATGGCCCTTCATACCACTAAAACTGCACAACAAGAATGAGTATCCTCGACCGTGGATTGCTATGGACAAGGAGCAAAGCAGACAAAATGGGATGCAGTGGTGGCACACCTCACATAATGGTCCACCCATCTGGTCTGCCCCCAAAAAGTCAGATTGCTTCTGTACCTTTAAGATTTCTTTTTTCTAGCTGCAAATTTCTTACATATATACATTATGCATGTTTGAGTTACATACAGGAGTTATTTCCAATTCTATACTTTCTCTTTCCTCACAGTATATTTTAAAAAGTAACTCATTAAATCACATTTTTGCATGCTTCCTTTTTTTATTGTCCATCAGCTGTAGCCACACAACTGTACGAAAAACTTGACAGAAAAGCTGAAAAGATGAGAACATTTGCACTTATTATACCTCAAAAATTTCTCAAACAGAAAAATAAATCTTTACTAACAATGTAATTTTGACTCTGCAAGACACAATGCATTTTGGTACCTGTGTGCTCAAAATTGGTATGACATTTATGTTCTGTTTATTGCAACTGCAGTAGTGGAATACATGTTGCAAATAACAAGCAGGCTGAAAAAAGTAATCCACCCTTTTGCAAGGGTGAAAATGCTCATTAAGCAGTTTTGCTATTTTATTAAGGCTAAGCAGTAGGAAAGACTGCAAAAAACTTCAAGCTGGCTAAGTCTCACCTATTGCTAATAAGATAAGTTACGAATATATTGGAATTTACAATAGGTGCTGTGATTTGCTTTTACATGGCAGGTAAAAATCACCACATACCTCCTATTACACAAAACTTACATTCAACATCTTTGGTTTTCTGAATCAAGATGTTTGGCCTAATATAATATAATTAGACAGCTATTCACACTGTCAAAAACTACCTATCAGCAAGGCAGACTCCAAATACCAAGAAAAATACTAGTCTGCTGTTTCAGAATATACGAAAGCCAATATTTTTCTTTAAGTGAACTGCAGAAAACACATCTGAATGTCATTCAGGTGCACTTTCTTCTGGAACGGATACAATCATTAGCAATTAATTTCATGGAAATACAATGCACCAGGGTATTTTCCTGAACACAGCTCTGAAGAACTCAAAGAAAAAAACCACATGAACTGGCAGGTTCAAAAAATGATTTTATGCTTCACCAGATTTAATAATATAGCTGCTCCCTTACAACCTTATATTACTATTCCTAGTTCTTTATTTTTGCTTTTGCTTCTATCCCTGCTCCTCCAACAAGCCACAAAACTATGTATAGCTCACCAGGATCACAAAAAAAGCAAGAATGACCAAGTATAGGACTCATCTGCAGCACTGTGCAAATACACTCTCCTACTCTTAAGTATTAACTGGTATTGATTAAAAAATTCAGTGTACTGAGCACACAAGGAACTCGTGGATGCTGGACCTCAGCTAAAAATTCACTCTTGAAGTAAAAATAAAATCTAAACCCCACAGGAATAACTAAAGTCAGTGGGGTCTGTGCCCACAGACTGTTCTCTCCCTGTTGCACCAAACTACTTTCATTCCAACAACTACTGGAATCTGGAGTAAGAAACTATAACCAACCCCATTCCCTCATCTGATTTGGAGTGCTTATGAAAGTAATTTCTGGGATTCTTACAAATATTTCTTTGTCCTGAAACACAAAGTAAAACATACTACATTTTGCTCCCACGTTACACACAGGTTACTCTGTGTGGCATATTTGAATGTCTTGAAGCAATCTCCCTGAAACTGTATCTTCGTGTTTCATTTAAACCTTTTCTCCAGCTTACAGGGAGGTCTGAAATTCTTTTCAAAAGATGATTTATAACTTTTAAACTCTTCACAATATACTTAGTCACGTGCACATTCTTAGGCAACGTTCATATAAAAGAGTGGCATATTTTGGACCTGGAAGAAGTGATCTGCCTCTAACACACAGAAAGAAGACCCGACCCTTAGAAACCCCAATCATTAAATCACAGATCGGTTTAGGTTGGAAGGGACCTTAAAGATCACCTAGTTCCAACTACCCTGCCACAAGCAGAGACACATTTCCCTAGATCAGGTTGCTCAGAGCTACATCCAACCTGGCCCTGAACACTTCCAAGGATGGGGCATCCACAGCTTCTCTGGGCAACCTGTTCTGGTGCCTCACCACTCTCACAGTAAAGAATTCCTTCTGTATATCTAACCTAAATTTCTCCTCTTTCAGTTGCAACTCATTATTCCTTGTCCTATCACCACAATCCTTTTTATTAAGGTTCCAAAGACAAAGATTGATAGTTCTACAATGTTTTCTCTGTGTCCTCATTAAAGAATTTCCATGGTACCAGGACTTCCTTTTTACCTGTATGTTAAGAAAGCTCAGGCTTTCAGTCAGGCGCAGCCAACAGCTGAAGATCATCAAGACAACTTCTCAAGAGCAAACCAACTACCTCAGCCAACACTCAGCCACACTGAAGGATCATTCTTTTGTATCACCTTCTGCCTTCCCCTTCTCAATGAAAGCAGATTAATTTCTCAGTGAAATCTGTCAGATCCTCATTGGTTTTGATTGTGCAAAAAGAACAAAAAAATTCCTTTTCAAGAGCAGACAGACAATCCACATGGTACCTTGACTCTTTAAAAAGCAAGGGCTAAAGCACTTTCTAGTAAATGTATTACTTTTGATCCTCCAATTTAAAACATCTCTGCTAGTAAAGGTAACACTTTAGAAAGTCAGGCAAAGACTGAATATGGCAATACATATTGCTCTCAGAAAGTCAGAATACCTCTGCCTTCCTGCTTGTCCACCCCCAACACGCAATGCCTTCAATGTGAGAAACATACTATGTTCCAGACCTCCAATAAACCAATATCTGCATAAACCTCACTGGGAGATGTAGAGTTCCCACTCCCCATGGAACAATAACCAGGCAGCAGAGAAATACTCTGCTGACAGGGATTCAAGTCATACAAAGCTTTAGGAATCAGTGTTGAGCCCAAATGAATCCCTACGTGCTTAGCTGAGGAAGTTTCAGGGTGAAAAGGAATGGAATATTTTATTAGCTCCTCTGTTAGAGGTTCTCCCCTCCCCTCACACCCCCAGCAAAAAATTGCTGAAAGCTGTTCTCCAAAGCAGAGCTAAAAAAACCTATGAAGAAAGTGTATCCAAAATCATTCATGGTAAGATTTAGGAGCACTAGGCTTCATATACATAAAACCACATTATTTTCCCAAGTACACAATCATCTACAGAAGAAAAATACCAGGAACATACATCTGACTAAGGAATGCCAATTCCACAAGAAAAACACTAATTATAGGAGACACGATTATCAACTTTTGAGACAAAATATGATATCTGAATAATGGGAAAAGTAACAAAATACTGAAGAAATTAAAATTAAAAAAATCAACACCATGGAATTCCAAAGGGAAGAAAATTAAACAGGTCTCATCAGCTCATCAAGTAATTTCTGGCTTGAACACTGAAGCTCAAAAATTTTAAAAATCCTCTTTACCAGTCTTACATGCTTTTATCTGCTCCACCCACCCACCTGTTTCACTGCAATTTCTCCGCCTTTGCTTACGGTATAGATGTATTAAAAATCTACTAGCAGTAACATGAACTGGCAACATTCCAAGCTCTTTAGTCATATGTGCCCCTCAAATAATTCAAGAACAACTCCCATTGCTACTGGCACAAAGACTGCCAGCTGATCCTGAGCCCTGTCTGTGCTAAAGAAGCAAGCCAGCAGAGATTGCCAGTTTGGCCTATATTCCCAGACAGGAACCTAATGGCATTTCAAGTCTTATGAAAAAAGTCTCTTGAACCATTCCCTCAGGTGTGCACATTATGTTATCTACTTCCTATAGCTTGTGGCCCTATGAAGACCCTGATTTTTTTACATCAGAAAGGTCAGGGAGACCCCCAAAATAGAATATTGCAACAGTATTTAGCAGGAAACCACAGTTAGAAGATATGCATTTTCCAGTATCAAACTAGACTGCTGCTTTTGTTCAGTGCTATTATTTCTCTACTCTAGAGAGGCCAGTGTTCCTGATATCAAACTCACCATCATCCTTCATATTCCACCTCTAGAAAGTCTAGAGAACTAGAAAGATTTTTAATAAGAAACACATAAGGATGAGAAATAATGTCAGGTTTAAAATTATCATGTCTGTGGAAAAATTTATGAAACATTAAAGAAATTAAAAATAAGTGCACTTACCAGCATCATTAGCATCATCAAGTTTTGGAATGCCCTTGATTTTACTGTGTTTCACTGATGAACATTTTTTGTTCAACTGAGTTTGCGCCTTAAACTTGACCCAATTCAAAATACTCTCTATGATACCACAGTTAGAAGCCTACAAGTAACAAATCAGAATGGTGGATGAGAAAAATATATCTTCATATCGCAGATTCTTACATCTCAATATTAAGTCACTGATCTAACACTGTTTCTCAAAGCTCTCTAAATTTTAAGAACTGCAACATATGAAGGAATTAACACATACCTTACTTTTTAGCATTTTATGCACATACAACCAAAGCACAACACACACGGAGCTTCCTTTTACACCCCTTATGTAACTGGTGGAAAAAGGAAAGGAGGTCTGAGACCCAAGAAGAGGTTGTCTTACGTTGTGTGGTTGATGTGCTGAGACATTTTAGGTACTAAGCACCTGTTTCCTGGACTTTGACAGCAAAGAGTAACCCTATGGAATATTTATGACCATTTTTTAAAAGCTTCTTTGGAAGTAACTGGAAATGGCTGAAAGACAATCAAAACCATTTAAGAATAAGGCTTTATATCAACCACTTGAGAAACTGACACCATTTTTGGAAACACATCTGCAGAAAAAAATAGCAAATAGTATATTTTCTAAATGAAAACTGCCTTAGGTTTGGTTTCACATCAAAACAAAATACAGCTGGAAGAAAATACTGTGCGCTTTGACTTTTCATTATCCCCCTACAGAATCCATTGTTGAGATTCTGCTGCACATTTAACACATCTGGAAATCAATGTTCAATTCTGGGAATATTAGAAACACTATAAATCAAACCTGCTGCTTGAAATACAACACTCATTCATTCATTCTTCAGATTGTGTTATATAAGATTGTGATATGGGCTTTTTCCCTGTAAGTTCTCTAAGAATTAGAAGAAGAAAACACTACAGTAAGTGGAGTTCTGATGCCAAGAGGATTAGCAGTAGCACCATTCTCACTACTGGAGTTCCCCTTGTGCTATGCCACTAAATAGGACAGAGTTCTGGCTAACAGAATTCTACTTTTCCTTCACTGAAGAAAAATGTAACACAGAGGAAAAACCTCTGTGACATATTTCTACAAGTACATTAATTTAGAATAGCAATGCTCAGCCCACCTATGAAAAAAATTTAAACTTGTTGCCTGACAATAATGATGACTTTGAATACTACAGACAGTTTTGAATTTGCTTGATTACTGGAAAAACAAGTAAATGTGACACATCCCTTTCATCTCTTTCACCTTAGTGGAACAAAACAGAACCCACACCAAAGAATAAAGTAGACAATATTCTCAACTTCAGAAAAATATTTTAACACAAAGGAAGTAAGTCAAGAACTATGTTTAGCTTTTAAGAATCAAATGCATTTCAGTCATATAAATACCAGAATCTCCAATAATTGAGCTGATCAGGTTAAGCTCACTTCCAAATCCAGGGTGACAGTCAAAACACAGTCACTGCTTCCATTAATAAGCCCAGAGATTCCTCCATCCCATTTTCATAGTATGCTAAATGCCACTAGAGAACCACGATGCACTAAAACTAATTTTCTGCTACAGAATATAAATACACTTGGATCCAGTATGTCAATTCCTGCTTGAGGGAGAAAAGGTGGGGGCAAACAGGCAAAAAAAACTTTACTTACTGCTTTAAAAAATTTCTCAGATAGTTGGCACTTGGACCCAAAACTTTTAGGCTGCAATGTCATGTTTTCCTTTGTCTGGGAATCAAATGATGGGTTTTCAATCAAGCAATTAACAAAAACCCATATGTGATTCTTCACCTGTTGAAAACACAGAAACCAATTTACTCAAGAGAATCCCCACATTTATGTATTTCAATATTTTTGTATGAAGTAACTTGCCTGAAATGGTTTGACTGAAACTCCAGCTTTATTCTTCTTTTTCACCACTTCTATCAGTTTGCCTACAACCTGATCCACCACGTAATCGACATGCCTGCCACCCTGAATGAAGAGAAAAAGCACAAAACAACAAAATAACTATTGAATTTCCTAATAGTTTTTATCTGTATTAACAAAGTTCCTGTAGTCATACTTAAATGTGGAAATCCATGCATATTAAGTTGCAGCATAAGAAAAAAATTTAAAGTTTCTGTTTCGTGTCATTCAGTCTTCATTCAAGTGAGGATGGCAGAAGTTATAGAGAACAGAAGAGGTTCACTGTACAGTTGTGGATTTCAAATGTAGCTGCTTATAGCTTGTAACAGGATACAAAACTCTTTTTAACAGTATGGCAGATCTGAAAATTACTCTGCAGCACTGGGATGGTACCTACAACACATGGCTGGTTTTAACTGGCACATAAATAACCTTGGACAAATTCATTCCTCAAATTAGACTTTTCCCATTAGATTAATTAAAAAAGCTGTTCCTGAGCTTACCCTTGGATATACAGCATCCATGCCTATTCCTCCCAGGAAGAGGTCTCACCTTTTCTTAGCTGTATTACAGAAGCACGAACAAATGCTATTATGTAGCAGCAAATCTTTGCTAGCCTGAGACTTAAGCAAATGGGGAGCAAATAGGTAATCAAAAGATCCAGAAAACTTTAAAAGAACAGAACAAAACAACCTTGAGGAGGTGACCACTTCTTCTAAAACACAGAGACTAAACCTGCTCCAAATTCATATCTGATGGGGCAACAAGAGACACATACAGAGCTTGTAGTTAGTCATAAAATGGCAAACCAAGTCCTCAGGAGAACACACGGCAAAAACTTGTGGCTACATAATCATGATGCCACTGCTCTAGTAGCAGACTAGAAGCAGGCAGCTGGATTCCCTTACAGTTACTACTCAAATGTAGGAGGAGGGGAAAAAAAACCAGGCTTATAAGCGATTTCTTGCATCATCACAGGGGTCAAAAGAAGAGGAAAGGATATATAGGATTTTTCTTCCTCTGTTGCACCTTAAGAGCTGAAAGTGAAACATTCATAGAGCCTGTCACAATTCTTCTCTTTACCCTATAAAGAGGGGGATTGAGTATTGCTTAACGTTGCTAAACTGCTTTTCAACCAGGTGTTTCAAATGAAGCCTTTACAGCCAGAAAACTTCTGGTGGAGGCAATGCTTTAACTCCCAACTACAACTGCTACCACAAGAGACCGTGGAGAAGAAATATTTATTTATTTGAACTTTGGAAGTAGAAAGCCAGAAAAGTTATCTTTTGGAAGACACATGTAACTCAAGCTTTGCAATACAGCAGGACAATGAAGACAAACTTTCAATGCTTAAATTGCAGTTTTGCTAGTGATTAAATTCAGTCTAAAAAAGAAAGCACTTGAACATTTGAACACCTTCCGAAGGTGCCCCAAAGCTTCTATCACCTTCCTTCTGTTTGGAATTAAACTTTAAACCAGTTGCAAATTAAAAAAAAAAAACCACCAAAAAACAATAAAACATACTGCTAGGAGACAAGTAATTTGGGGATTAAATTGCTTGGAAAACAAAAGCATTTCACATAAGCTTTCTGAAAAAAAACCAAAACCAGTCTGTTATAGCTCTATTGCCTCCTAACAAAGACAACTGATTTACAGGTGCAAAAGAAATGTAACAATTATGGGGTATGTGTTCTACAATGCAGAAATAATCTCAATCAGAAGCAGTAGTAAAGCAGAAAACAACTAGCAAGCAATCCCCAGAAGTTAGGATTCTACATTTTAAGGCAGAGTGTGCATCTGAGAATACTGAAAAGGATGTGAAGTGGTTGAATTGACTGGACACAGCAGCTGTGGTCTCAATTTCATGAAGAATGTAGATTAAAAAAAAGAGAGGTGGTAAAACTGAAATGGTTAAGATGGTAAAGATGATTAGTCATAAGCAAACCAATACTTAAACTTGAAATAAACCATCTATGGTTTCTGTCAGTCCCTAGAATCACCTACTGAAACAGCAACACAAACCACTAGTGCATTTTAGAAGCACCATACAAAGTATTTTTTCATAGCATTTCTTCCTAAACAACAAACAAAAAAACCACACCCCAAACCCACCAAAATTAAAACACAACTGTTTTCATTCACATACAGATGATAGAGTTTCAGCACAGGGAGAGTTCAACTGGAAGATCATATGTATCACTGTCACAGAATATTCTTAGTTGGAAGGGACCCACAAGGATCATCAAGTCCAACTCCTAAGTGAATGGCTCATACAGGGATTGAACCCATAACCTTGGTGTTATGAGCACCATGCTTTAACCATCTGAGCTAAACTCAGGGTCCTGTCACTCTAAGGAAAAATAAACCCATTTCCAAACTGTAAAGAAAAGCTACTACAGGAAAATACCAAATTACATGTCTCAAAATCATTCCATATTTGAACGGCAATCTTGAAATGCATTACTTTTGCTCATCACAATACTGAAAACTTATGTTTGTGGGAATAGCTCAGTATATCTTTGTATTTACAATTTTAGAAATTCTTTTCTTAATAATTTTAGCACTTCAAGTATTTTGCTCAAACGGACATACAAAAAAGGATGCGACTTATCAGTAATTCCCGTTCTTAGGTGGTATGAGTTACGGTAGCTGTTTCTCGTCCCTGTGTCCATTGTTGGTGTGCAGCCAGGAGGGAGGGAGCTCAAAGCCGAGGAGCTCCAAATCATTGCACCAGCAGGTGGCACAAGGACCCACCGAGGAGCCACAACAGCCTGGACCTGCCACAGCTATCACCGCAATTCCGGACAAGACGCAGGAGCAAAAACACCCTCTCAATCCAGAGGGCTGTCAGTGATTATTACGACTTCTGCAATATGGGAAAAGAGCGCTAAAACTGCATAACATCCTTTTTCCAGAGGGTAATGATGGAATGCCAGTCTTGCAAACTTCAGGACATCTAATGAAACGCTAAGAACTAAAAACCTTTAAAATGGAACCCTGACTGCCTCCTATACACATTCTCATCATCATCAATAGCCAGCAGCCTCAACTGATTTGAAGGTAAGTCATTATAAAATTCATAGGTTGGATTTGATGACCTCTATGGTTTTTTCCAACCTTACTGATTCTGTGCTTCTACGGACAGATAAATGATTTATATGGCAGAAAAATCCAGAAGCCAATTATTTGACATTTTCCTTTAATTAGCCATACAAATTATTGTATTTCATTTCTTTTGCATTTGTTTCCTATTACATTTATTTTACTAGAATAAATCTGAAAACTGAATAGTCCTGAATTTCTTGCTGAACTCCAGAAAATTTTAACAGGTTGGGATTCTCCTTCCATCCGGATCTACTCACTGACACTGCAACTCTATTGCTGAGCATTTCTGCTAAAATGATTAGGAGTGTTAGAGTTAGCAGTGCTGCTACATTAAAAATACCATTAGATTACTAAGTTAGTTACTGAAGTTTCTACGACAGCTAATACTTGAAATTCCAAGCTTGAGAAGACCATGTTTAATCAGTTTACAAGTCTCTCTAAAGGTTACCTGTACAACTCTAATAGCTACAAACATTCTTTCAAATGCTGTCTCAGATCCTGAAGTTGAATTTTGTGGTGGTGTACTGTGGCAAAATTTTGAATAAATGGGGAGCTGAGCAAATTCACAAATTTACAAAGACCAAACAAGGGAGTTGTGCCTCAACATACTGCCTGACCTTCCAAATACCCCTCAAAAAGCCACCCCAATAATCTAAAAAAACCTTGTTTGGAACTTGTAGCGAGTTTATAAAAGGCAGAAGGGAAGTTACAACTGGATGAAATTTATCCATAAACAGAAGTCAAAGGCTTTCAGCAAACACTGATAAATAACCAAAACACAGCTGAAATGAGCTCCTCACCTGTCAGCAGATAAGGGCACAGTTGGTTGATTATATCTTATCAGTGGGTAGTTGCACATCAATTGCTGGTGAGGTGCTTCACTGGCCCAAACATTCCACATCCAGCCACACACATAAGGCATGGATTGTGAGAGCAGGAAAAACTAGGAATTACAACACTTACCTTTGTAAACACACTACTATTTTCTATGTATTTCCCTAGAGAACATATAACAATGCATGTGTAGCTGCATGATGGGTGAAAATTGATCCCAAAGAGTAAAATTCAAACTTTTAAGTGTATGCAATATATTTGACTCAGAAGTCAGTCAGTATTCTTTTTTTTCAAACACATTTTCTTAATCTAGTAACAAGCATAATTAAGTTTCTCTACATTGCCAGCTCCTTCATAAAACAATTGTACACATTTTTAATATCAGGCCTGAATTAAAACTAAGCTGTAACCCGTGAACTGCCAGACACATTTATCATCCCTAGTTTTGACAAGTATCAGATAAGCTTTTAATTAAAATCTGCACCTATAAAGTAAATATTCTACAATGAACGAAACCACCCCCATTATCAGTGAACATTTGTTCAGCTACGCTGAAAATGACTGAAAAGAAGTTATGTAGTGAAAATCATATCCCATCAAAACTCTGGCTATCACCGAGACTAACACTGACACTTTTGGGCACCTCCTGGACTAGGGACCCCACTCAATGTAACCATTGGTGCTTATGAACTGCCTGGGCTACTGTCAGACTTCTCTTCTGATTCTTAGAAAATATCTGAGCAAGGAGAGGTTTATTAGGGTCTGATTACCAATTCTTATCATTCCCATCTTTTGGCAAGTTCACAATTAAGATTCCCTAAAAACAGTCTCACCAATGATTGGAACTGCTTGTGCTAGTCTTGTTAGATCCAGCTTGTTAAATCTGCTAGATCTAAATCTGGTAGACTGTCTAGTTAGATCACTCATCTAGAGCAATTTGTTAAGGGCAGAAATTACATACTTTCATTCACCACTGTAGATTCTGGATCCCTAAACTTGGTCTGTGCCAAATGGGCATATAAATGAGTGTTATGCCAGTTGATTTCAGATGATTGCCTTGGTGCCTGACTACCCCATCGATTGGAGAAGCACAAAGATGTACCTTGTATGCTGAGCATATTGCTGCTTTATTGTAACTGAGGGTTTCTCTACGGCATCAGTCCACTATTACTGTAGTTGCTACTAAGTACAAAGAACACCCAGATACCCTTATATACACACAAAATAAAAGAAAATTCATCTCAACATCTCAGGCCAATTTTATAGGCCATAGAGCAATAAATGGATAGCCAGTTTTTGAGAACACCAAAAGCCATTTTTGTCATCCAAAACTCACTACTGGTAGCTTCAAAGAGGTTTGTACACTTTTTTACCTTATTTTCAGAATTTTCTTATTACAATGAAGATGGAAGGATGGAAGGAAATCAGAAGGAAGGACGGAAGTATTAAATTAGTTCCATGAATTTTCTTCAATACCATATATGCTCACATAAGACAACACTGATATGGATTACCAGTGATTTCAAAACTACTAGAAATACCCACATGTAGAAATACTGCTAGGAATGCATTTTGATTCCATACAATTACTCTTCCAGTTCCTCTTACACAAAGGATTCTCTCACCTAGTTTTATTTTGTATCAAACACCAGACTGGGCATAATCTCAGTACACATTTTATTTTATAATTTACATTTTTTAACCGTTTGATCCAAGTACTCACCTTTGTGGTAGCTATACTGTTTACAAAGCTGATTTGCTGAAACCCTTTCTCACTCAGAGTGAGACACACATCCCATCGTTCATTCACAACTTCGTGAATAACTTTGAGCGCGACTCCAGTTTCATCCAGCTTGTCTTTGACGTAGAGATCAACGTAACTGCGAAATCCATTTACCTACAAGTATCACAGGTAACAATCACTGGTCTTTGCATCAAATACTCAGCACACTCAAGACACTTCAAATTATGCTCTTACAGGTAATTTCTTCCCATTCAACATGACTTTGACTCCTTTGCATGACCCAGCCAAATCATACGCTCGTCTTGTCATGAGGGCCACAATATCCTTATCAAGTTTTTCCATTTTAAATTTAGATAGATCAGGCTGGAATGTAATGCATGTGTAGTCATCACCTTCAAAATGCTTAATCTTGGGATCAGAGGTCTTCATCATGTTGTTCATCCAAGTCTTTGGAAACAGAACATTTGAGATGTTAGTTTACAATGCATGTTATCCTCCTCTGTTCCCTTTTCCAGCTATGCTAGGATTGCAACAGTTATGCAACAGAAAACTCACAAATTTCTTTTAGAAATTTCCTCTGGTAAAACACTACACAAAATTAACTGCTTTACAAAGATAAGCTCTAGCATAAGTGACAGCATATTCGTGATTTCTGTAAACATGAAGGTACTATTACATTGGTGGACATGATTCTAATGCAAACAGAGCCTTCCACAGAACTTACTAAATTAGATACAAGTGAGCTGGCTTTACAGCTCCTTATGACCTATTTGTTTCACGCCTTCAATCTACTACACACTTCTGTAGAGAGGCTTACTAGTGCCTGTGCAGAGACTTGGTAGTCTCTGAGACAACATCTTGGTGGCTGTGCAGTGGGCCAAGGCATGCCCCTTGAAAAAACCAAGGTGCTCACACTTGACTCAGGAGTCTGTGTTGTGTTGATGAGGCACTGAGTGATATGGTTTAGATGATGGGATGGTGATTGGTAGTAGGTTGGACTTGATGATCTCAAAGGCCTTTTCCAACCTCGTTAATTCTGTGATTCCCTGTCTAAGAACATGGGCACGTTTACATGAGCAAGCAGAACGGCTGCTCACAGCATGTGTCAAAGTTCGGTTGTATTAAATTTTCACGAATTTTGAAAATACTGGAAAACGTAGCACTTTAAGTCATAAAGCATGTCATTTTCAAAAAGTACACTGAAAGGAGTATTAATCTGCCCTTCGGCAGTCATTTTTTAACAGAGGCACAACGGCTTAAATGTATTATTTATGTAACAATATGACAGCGTGACCAGAAAATAACTATTTGTCCAGAAAGAAAGAGAAGGAAGACACCAAGTGGGAAGGAATCCAGTGCGAGGGAACTTTGGTATCTGATACTCTACCAAACTTCTTTACGTACAAATACCAATTTTTCTGACTAAGCTAACCTAGCTTGCAAGCCCTAGACATCCATTTGAATTATTCATTTCATTAAATATTCCTGAAATATATGTGCTAAGTTTTAAATTTATAACTACAGCAAACAAAAGGAAAAAAAGTTTTGAACATTCCTGTACCTGCTTAAAGCTGTGTTTGTATTCCTTGCAAGCAGTTTCAACTGTAAACTTTGTACTAAATATGTTACAAAGTTTTGCACCATAGCCATTGCGTCCACCTGGAAAAACAACATATAATAAACTAGTGTCAGTTTAAATTTAGGATAATAAATCATATCCTAACTTATTCAATTTATTTTCCCCCTCATTTCAGGAGCATAAATGTTTAAATGCTTGCATACGTGCAATTAAAATATAAAAGTACATTGTTAGTTACTCAATAATGAATTCTGACATTAAAGACGTAAATGCAAGGTTTCTGTAAATATTAGTATGAAAAAAAGAAAAAGCCAAGCTATGTTCTTGAAGTCTTTTTTGTCTAATACAGAGCTACAGTAACGGTGACTAAGTAATCAGCTGCTATGAAACAGAATAGAAAAAGAGAAATTGCGAGGGAAAACAGACTGATGCACACAACGGCTTAACCAAATAAAACAAAGCACATTAAATAGCCTTGCCTGTAACTTTCTTCTCATCATCATCATAGTTGCTGGATGTTAGCAGCTGCCCAAAGATTAAAGCAGGTACGTAGACCTTTTCTACTTTGTGTTCCACAACTGGTATACCCTTTCCATTATTCCATATGCTGATAATGTTTGATTCCCTATAAAATAGTGAAGACATTAGGCAAATTATTGTAAATGTGAAAACAAATCATACCAGTTTAAATAACTACATAAAAATATAACAAAAGACCATATTCTTACCACATTTACTACCAGCTCTAACAATTTTAACTACAGAGAACCCCACTCATTTGTGCCTGTTAGACGTCTTAGAAGAAGAAGCATAATTGTCCATACACCACAATATTTCATATCATAAAAATAACCCCTAAAAATCTGTTTGAAGAGCTTTCACTATCAACATGATCTTCAACAGGACCCTGAAGTATAGTGACAGATTTACACTCAAGTAAGAGATATAGCTTTTTAGGTTTCATTGAAATCCATCCAGACACAGGTGAGTTATCATCTGTTTAAAACTGTTACAGTGAATCCTCTCTGTATCGCGACTTCTCCTTCATGACCTCGCCCATTTGAGAAGCAATTTTTTTGCAAATATGATTCTGTCGTGTGCGAGCTCAGCTGGCTGAGACATGCGCAGTTTGACTCTGCTCTGCCAAGGGGCTGTGCCGCGGTGCCTGTGGGGCGGGACTCACCCCGCCCTGTGGGGAGGTCCCTGAACGGGCAGACTGCCTCACAAAAGTGAGGCAAAGCTGTGTGCTGGGAGGGGGCTTCTGTTCCCCCGCCCTCTGGGGCCATCCAGGAGTGCTGCCCCTCTCTCACGGGACCGGTGGATGTTAAAGGGAAAGAAACTCCCATACCAACCTGACCCCTCCACCCCCCACTCCCCCGCCGGCTCGGGCACGGCACAGGGCGGCGCGAGGCGTCTCGGGCACGGCGTTTAGAGACCTGCAACACCCTGACTCGCTTCTTTGTGCTCCGCTGAGACCCCGCGTGAGCACTGGGGCCAGGCCGGGCTGGGGCGGGGAGCAGCAGCATGAGGTTTGGGCTGCGAGCCCACACGGTCGCAGCAGCCACTCAGAAACGGTTCCCTTTGCTCACTTGTGCCGAGAGAGACAAGGGGAAGGAGCAGAGAATTGTCCGCACTGCTCCAGAGTTCCGGGGGGTGGAGCAATGGGCATGGCCTGCATGCATATTAACGACCTGCACTTCTTTGCGAGGTTAGGCTTTCGTGATGGCATTGGCCTGTCCCTTTCCTCACGATGGAGGAGGTATAACTGTATTTCTGGTTACAATAAATGTTATTTTATGTATTGGTGCCAAAATCCATCAATATCTGGTGTTATTAATATTTCTAGTCTTACACAGAATTTTCATTTCTCAGTATTAGAGAGCTCAAAATCAAGACAGGTCAGGCAGATTTACACTACCATTTACCTCCCACTCCATGATGAAAGCAGAAAAATTACTTCTCAGCATATTTATCCTAAAGGTTACAGCTGAAAACTAGGTGTGTAAAACATCTATTACTCTGTTAAATGTCACTGCAAAAGCACTACTAAAGGAACGTAATCAGCATCTATTTAAATGCAATGCTTCTCATTAGAAATTATCCCTTTAAGTATATAGATTCAAAAACCAGTGGTAATGATGTGTTTGCAATGTGAAGTTTCAGTGTGACGCAGCTGACTAATTCAAGCATAACCTTTTCCTAATGCTAAAGGAGTTAACATAGAAGTTCAGGAGGTGCAAAATTGTAGTACAAATCCTCAAAGCTGGTATTTATGATTTATGAGTAACCTGGCTGGCTATAGTTATGTACTGCCAAGCTTTCATCTCATCATGAATTTTATAATCTTCTGGTTTTAAGTTTCATTCAATCAAATATTAATGAATGGTTTAGGAGACAAATTATTATAAATTCAGAATTCACTTACTGTTAACCACTTTTAATTTACCTCTTCATCTCAAAACATGAAGCTAATGGAAGCAATTCCAAAAATATTTTGTTTTTAAAAACTCCACTTTCATTAGTACAATTGTTTGTACAAATCTAAAGTACAATAGCACTGGCAGGGAAAGCAAATGAAAACAAGCTTTTACTTACGGATCAATGGATATTTTAATACAAGTCATATTCTTGTCCCTCTGCTTATTGTCAGCAGCATTTACTATGAAACAAAATAGCACAAATTAACACTTTACAGGAGCAATAATTAATTTCTTGGTCTGTAAAACTGGCTGTATACATATCCCACCACAAGTTACAATAGTCCAGGTTTCTTAATCTGGTGGCTCCTTGTATATTCTGTATCTTAGTACTGAAGCCTATAAATATGACCAAGTATCTGCAAGAAGATATTTTTCAGCTTTCTTATAATTACTGACTTTATTTCAAGCAGTTATACTATCTCAGAAATAAATATAGAAGTGTATTTTGTAAGCCCGTTGTCATAACTGTTCTTAATATACTGAGCACTTCATTCTTCACTTGCTGTTCTTGTTTGGCTATTTATTATACCATGTAGCTGAAAAACCCTAGAAAATTTGATTCATCACCAGAGCAGTTTACGCATTGTTTTGCCACTGAAACACACCAAAAAAGTCACATCCACTAAGGATTGTTTTGACTGCAGCAAAAGTTATCTGTAAAGGGCCTGTGAGACTTCTAACTAACAGTCTATACAGTTTAGAATCAAAAAAAGGATAACTAGAAATTAACACGATGAGAATTTAATTAAACTGCATTTCCATGTACATGAACTACAGAAAGCAGAAAAGGTAACTGTGGCCACTAACCATGAAAACGCATTATAGTCACTTTCAATATTTGTCTCATCACCCATGAAACAGATGAAGATAAACCCCCAAAATACCAGAGTACAAGAACTTAATAGATGACAAGGATCTCAATACAAAATCAGATATTTCAATGTGCTTTTGCTAAAATCATTAAGTGCAGTTTCATTCAAAAGCATGCACGGCTACAATGTCCTATTTTCATAATGTTATTACACTGATCCCTAGGTTTCAAACCACACTCTGTGGAGCACTTATCAGAAACTTATCAGAAAAATAAGCCATACAGCAATGATAGGATAATGAACTTCCTTTTGAATGGGACAATATAGAAGTGGTCTGACTAATACGAAAAGCCTAAAAATTACATCTATGAGGCAGCACTCAAAACAGAAGTGATTAGAGATTTTCATTTCCATATTTATCAAATTAAGCAATCAGTTGAAAAAAAGATTAAAAAGAATTATTTTCCACCTGGCAAAGAGAGATTTTATTGCCTCAAAGACAGCAATGCTGTAAAGCTAAGTTTTAGAGATGGAAGTTTGAATCTAATGAAGGTCATGACAAAATTTCCATTGACCTCTGTGGACTATAATTCAGTTTAAGAGATAATCCAGTCAATCCTTACAACAGAACTTCATAAACACTGATAAGCCCAAGATTTCATGTTAATTAGCCCAGAATATCAGTTCAGCAGACAGCAGAGTATTCAGATGTTGCATGGCTGGTTTTCAATGTGTGCCTGTTACCAAGGCACTATCACAAACTAGTAAGTCACAGGAACTCAGAGACTTTTGACATCACTTTCTAAAAATCATTTGTCTGTGCTTCAGTCACCATGCTTTTTAATGGCATATGATACTTATTAGTTTTAAAGCTGTCTGAATCCATGAAAGACCACCACCACTATCATTCTATACAGAGGAAGACATTTTAATGATTCATGAAATGATGATTTAAATGAACACTCAGACAACTTAAGAATTGCATTCTTTCAGAGGAATAATATTCCAAATGTTACTTAACACTGTAGTCCTAATAGACTTCGCAGATTAAACAGCTTGTAACAATATTGATCATAAATAATGATCTAGTTTGGACATACAGTGATAAATATTTACATTTTCTTACTAGTTCACTGAGAATTCTTCCCTCTTTAAACAGTTCTATAGTCCTAGAATGCACTAAAATTCTAATGCACTACAGTTCGGTAGAGCTCCAAGTCTTTGATTTAAACTTAGATACAAATTAATGTACTTTGAGAGTACTCAGAAAAGCATGTACTTCATAATGCTAAAGCAGAATTATTGCTAAAAATACTTACCAAGAATTTCATCAAAGATCTTGTACAAGCCTGGAACAAAAGTAACTTCTCTGCAATTCATTCCTACATCTTCATCATAAACCCACATTAACTACATGTAAACAAAATAAAATAACAATATTTACTGTCTTGGTAAACCAGTCCATGATTCTCTAAGATCTGTTTCTTTCAAGAACTTTACTCTTACAGTCTGATTGCTGCTGTTATACAAGGCAAAAGCAGAAGTTTGGCAAAAATTACAGCTGTATCCACAAAGAATTCCATAATGAAAATCCATTATTTTCTGATTGCCGGGGAACTTTCAACAGTACAGACATTGAAGGGCAAAGCAATTTGCAACTTCACAAAAACAGCGGAAGAAAGTGCCAGCAGAAGGCTTAAATGCTTTGTTTTCTACCTAAACAAACAGTCCAAAGCATGTTTGGATGTAGAACAAATGCTGCTTACCATGTGTGTGTTACACAATGCTTACACATGTGTGTGTGCATGCAGTCACGTTTGTCGACACAGACATACACACAGAACTGCACTTTTACACAAATAGGTGTTTGTGTTTTGACCGGACTTCAATCCTTTTATGAGCACGTATTTTCAGGTGAACCAAGCACTGCTTTAAAAAGTGTTCTCTCACCCCCTTCCTATACATACATATATAAACACGACAAGTTTCTAACATTATAATTCAGAATGCTGAGAAAAGTAGAGATGTGGCTGTTTATTAACTAGAAGAGTCATTTCCTTTCAGTAGTTGTCATTAAAACAACAAAAATATTAGATTTTAAATCTAGTGATTCTTACCTGAGTTAAGGGTTCAACTGACCCAATGTAGGTATCTGGACGGAGGAGGATGTGCTCAAGCTGGGTCTTTTTTTGATAAACTCTCTCAACTGACATCTTCTTTGAAGTGTCATTTTTATTAATGCTTTCTGAGTCTTCCTTTTTTGAAGCATTCATCTGATTATCAAATAATGTCTAAAAAAAAAAAACCAAACCAACAATCAACCTCATTCATTCAAGCTGTCACTCTCAAGATACAAACAAAATCTGACAGAGATTTAAATTACAATCAAAACTTGTCACATAATTTAAACATTCAGTTTTCAGATGCATTAAGATCAAAATATCCTTGCAAGAGAAAAAATTCAACAGATTATATGACAGATTCTTAACAAAATCTAGCATTTTCAAACTTCAGTGATTAAAGCTCGATAAACTAAAATAAGGAAGCAAGAGTATATTACAAAACAATATACGTATTATACCCCCTCAGGTTAAGTATTTATAACATCCATTTTGCGCTTAAGCATTTGAGTCCAAACAACTTAATATTGTTCTGAAAACAGCAAAACTTCCATTTTACATTATACTGTGGACAATTCATTCAGTGGGACTTAAACACTGTAATCCTTCTCCTATGTCTCCTCAATTGCTGTAATTTACATTTGCTGTTGAAGTGATTAAAACTGATACAACCCCAGTCCAGAATTCTTTATAATGAAAGGAGAGTGACAGGAGCATGTAGGGAAAGGACAAGGGGGAATGGCTTCAAAATGAAAAACAGTAGGTTAGGTAGAAATTTTTTACTGTGAGGGTGGTAAGGCACTCAAGCAAGTTGCCCAGAGAATTTGTGGATGTCCCATTCCTGAAAGCATTCACGCCCAGGCTGGATGAAACTCTGAGTAACCTGGTCTAGTGGAAGGCTCCCTGTCCATGGCAGGGGGAGTAGAATTAGGTCCCTTCCAGCTCAAACCACTCTGTGATTCTATGAAATAAGCCAAGGATATAGGGATTTGGTGCACTTTTAGCCATCTTTCTCCTGATAAATACTTCCTTGTCATTGAACAAAAACCACATGAAAGTTAAAATATCTCAGAGCAACCAAATATAGAAGAGCCCTATTCTGAGACAGTAAAGGCATATAAACAAAGAGATTAGGTATGACATTTTACAGTACGCATTTCTATCGGGAAATTGAAATTATTTTAAAAATACCACTAAACATAACTTGGACTTGCATAATTTAGCTGCCTGGCTGGCAGATGTAATAAATTCTGTCCCCAGCTGCCCAGTACCTGAAATAGCCTCCTTCTCTTAGACAGGGTTTACCAACTTTGAAGCAGATGTTACATGACTAGTAAAAACCATCAACAGACTAACAATAAGGATAAAATCCATTAGCTACCCTGGTAAATTTTTTGCTCTCATAGCATGAGTATGTACATAAAGTAAATACAGGCTAAACTTCAACCCTGAATTATCCCGTAATCACGAAAATTTTGCAGCCAAAAGCAAGTCTCATCACTTCTCTCTCAATCCAGCCTTTGTTGAAGCTTTAGATAGCACTGAAAGCAAAGGGTAAGAAAGCATATAAACCCATAGGGAAAAGGAGCAAAGGATACTAAACTCACATAAACAACTACAGAAGAATCAAAAAGGCCAAACACTGACTTGCAGCATACAATTATCCACATACTTTAATCCAATTTGTCTTCTCCAGCTTCTCGTATTCAAATTTTCATGCCTCTACTCCTGCCACCACCTGGCCCAGAAGGCACAGGAATAAAGCATTTAATTCCATTCAGAGCCAGAGAAATTACTTTTCTCTTCCAGATTTAGAAATCACATTTTTTCTGGCTTATTTATGGAAATGGTAGGAAACACGTACTTCCAGAACCTTTGTGACAAGCAGATACTGTGCACTAGTGATGACAACAGCCAATTATTTGGCCGTGACTAAACCTGAACATGCCAAAAAAGAACTAAATTCTCTACTACCTAGTCCTGTATCTGACAGAATCCAGAGTAAGAGGGGGAAAGAACCCAGGGAACCATCACAATCCTGCACCAGGATTATACACGGCAAAGCTGGAATCACAACACTAACCCCCATGACTGCTCTTCTGGAGTCCATCACATCTCCCGCCAAACAGGGGAGTTGCAAAATCATGTGTGTGATTAGAGGGCTTTTGTATCTGAGTTAATTTAGCTGCCACACTGTCATTTGAGCTTAAACCATGACAACTCTGTCACCACCACCCTAAAAAGATTAGCCATGGATCAGCTAAGCAAGCAGAAAAGAAACACGAGTTTGCAAATACTGTAGATATATTTAAGTAGAAGGAAGAGGAGGAATGAGAATTGTTACTAAAAAGCACTGCCAATAGGTGCAACATAAATTTTATTTCACTTAAGTAGTTCTGTGAATGATGTCTATGATTCCAACGTGTTTTACTGTATATTTATATAAATATTTTTTAATTTATGATCATTTTTGACATCATACATCACAGGAGTCACCCTTAGCTCACTTACTAGTTCCATAGCTCTGTTAGCAGTTTTACTGTGCTCATTTGTTCTAAAGGAACCGGTCACTGACCCCTTGAATACTACAGGGGGTTGGTTCCAGAAAGACGCCACGATAAGCAAAATCCGAGAAGTAGCAGTAAATAGGGTAAAAACAGTAAAGCCAGGGGGAAAAAAAACACGTTGTATTGAAGCTGCAAATGGTGAACCACAAAGCAGCGAGTACTGCAGTACAGTTACTACTACAGTACAGTATAGTTACTACTGTGCTTCTCAAATTAAGTAGGTGTTGAAAAAATAGAGGAAATGAAACGCAGCTCTCATAGAAAACAAAAGACTTACAGGTGTAAAGACCACCAGAGTCTTGTTCAAACAGAAATGTATGATTTGTTCCCAATTATCATAGCATCATGGTATTGATAAGGTTGGAAAAGACTTTGAAGATCATCACGTCCAACCTATATTCCAACTAAATGCTAACATCTATAACATTTATATCATGACCCACAACACCTCATCCAGTGTACCCTTAAACAC
>WEKX01008282.1:3872-32029 GCA_013390025.1 Pitta sordida
TGTTAGATGGTGAGTTGGACTAGATGATCCTTGTGGGTCCCTTCCAACTCATAATATTCTGTGATTCTGTGATTCTGTGATCATGTCTGAACTTCCCCTGTTGAAGCTTAAGACTGTGACCTCTCACCCTGTCTCCAGTGGCCAGGGAGAAAAGACCGACCCCTGCCTGACTACAACCTCCTTTTAGATAGTTATAGACAGTGATAAGGTCACCCCTGAGCCTCCTCTTGTCTAGGCGAAACAGACCCAGCTCCTTCAGCCTCTCCTCATAGGGCTTATCTTCCAACACCTTTACCATCCTAGCTGCCCTTCTCTGAACTTGTTCCAGCACCTCAACATCTTTCTTGAACTGAGGGGCCCAGAACTGAACACAGTACTCAAGCTATGGTATAACCAGTGCTGAGTACAGTGGGATAACCTCTCTTGACCTACTGGGCACACCATTCTTGATGCAGGTCAGGATGCCATTGGCCCTCTTCACTGCTTGGGCACGCTGCTGGCTCATGTTAAGTTTGCTGCCAACTAATATCCCCAAGTTTCTTTCTGCCTGGCCACTCTCTAAATACTCCATCCCCAGTCTATAGTTCTGCATTGGGTTGTTATAGCCAAAATGCAGAACCTGACATTTGGACTTGTTAAATTTCCTTTTATTGGAGTCTGCCCATGTCTCCAGTCTGTCCAGGTCTCTCTGCAGGGCCTTCCTACCCTCTAACAGATCAACACAGGCTCCAAGCTTGGTGTCATCTGCAAATTTGCTCACAATGGACTCAATCCCATCATCAATATCATCAATGAAGATGTTAAACAGGACGGGACCCAATACCAACCCTTGGGGGACACCACTAGTAACTGGTCGCCAACTAGATAAGACACCCTTTACCAATGAGACCCATGGGGCTGCGGTATTTGAGGGCCAACGCTATTATGTAATTGCCACAAAGACAACCCATTTTAGGATAATTTTTGAAAGTAAGCACTAGAACACATACACTACTATGGATCACTATATTTTGAAATTCTGTGAGAATTTCATGGTTCAGGAAGTGTGTCCTGCACATATACCATTCTAGAGGAGGATAGAGGGATACACAGAGATGGGCTGGAAGACCTTCTTGTATCCTTTCTTGTGTTTTTATGCATCAGAGAGCATTTTCTGATGTTTAAAATATTATTTAAATGATAATTTTTCTTTGACTATACATCACTTCACATATTTCTGACAGAAAGTGAAATCTGGAACAACCAACAATGCAGATTTTGCCATATATCTCCTTTCCTGTTACTCTAGTCTATTATAAAAGACTCCTCATTTTTTATTAAATTATACTATTAATTCTGGAAGGTATACATTTCTTTTAATAACCTAGTCCCCCAAAAAATAGGTCTTTTAAATAACATTTTCACTTAATCACTGTCTACAATCAGTGTATGAAATTCAGTGATTCTTGCTGAATTTCAACTTTATTTCATCTTTAGATTTATTTAGCACAATGAACAAGTCTAATTTTTAGCAACATATGGGCAGGAAGGTTAATGCATTTCTTGAGTACAACCTCCAGTGAGATATGTGTGAGATGTGACTGCCTATATCCTTCCTTGATAACCTAGCCATTCTCCATTTCTCAGGAAAAAGAAGCACTTGCATTAGTGCACTAGTGTTCTTGATTTATATTCAGTAATATCGCTGCTAAGAATCTGGTAGCATTACAAATGAAAAGAAACATAGCTTCTTCTACATATAATGAAAACAATAATACATCCATAGTAATGAAAAACAGTAATAATGCCTTTTAAAAACAGTCAGGATCAAACCTATCCCTATGATTGAACTGTCCCCCCAGAAGGTCATGTCCCATGAAATACCTGGATGATCACATGGCTCTACCACAAAATAATGCTTTCTGATGGATAAAATACAACATATAGTAAACCCAGCACCATTTCTAAGAGTGTTCCCACTTTGAGATCAACATAACACTGGACTGTGTACAGCAAAACACACACTAGATATATTCACAGTCAATCCCTCAAAGGACAGCAGAATTTACTATGTTAAATAAAGGTAGGAATTCAAACTGATCCAGACTAGTTCAGAATGATTCTATCAATTCCAGAACAGAGAGGTGAAGAGCTATGTGAATTGATATTTCCGTTCTGGTTTATTTCAGTGAAGTTCACACCTCCAAACACATGCAGAGGAGAAGAGAGAATCATATTGGCTGTAAAATCAGATTCCCAAATCCAAAATTTCTCTAAAATTTCTGCAAACCTTACAATTGTGCTACACAGCTAGCATAGTAATTTTTCTTGGAAAAATATATGGTGGTGTCAATATCACTGGTCAAAGTAGGCATTTTTTTACTGAGTTTCCTCCTCCAGTACAAGTGACCCCTTGTAAAGAAAAACTTTTCCAAATAACTTCAGTTAAAAATCTAAATAAATGAAAATATCAAGTTACTTCTTTACAATTATCTACCTTTTCATTCATCATCTTCCTTGAGCATTAGGATGTCAGGTACTGGTCTCTGAAGTATTTCAATTGCTGCTTAGAGTAGTGACTTGTGGAAACTCACATTTTAGTGTTTGGTCTAGCCTCCTAGCTATGATTTGTTGTGAGTAGCGAGCCTTCATCACCGATATTTCCTTTAGTGTGATGAGTTAGGATACATGAGTGGAATAACTAGAAAACTATAATTCTTCAACGCAACCTTGAGAATTCACGTCTGTGTACCATAATAGGAAGACATGGGTGGCAAAGTAGTCTCATCTTCTTTACTTATTTGTAATCTCTAAATGATTGTGGTGGGATGACCCCGCCTAGATGACAGGTGCTCAACAGGCTGTTCTGTTCCTCCCCACTCCTCCTCAGGACAGAGGAGAATAAATATAACAGAAGACTCATAATTCAAGATAAGGACAGGAAAATTTCACTCACCAATTACAGTCATGGACAAGACTCGCCTCAGGGAATTAATTTAACTTATTGCCAATGAAATAATGATAGGATAATGAGAAAAAACCCCTAATTTTTAAGACTCCTTCCTGTCACCCCTTCCTTGTTCCTAGGGTCAACCTCACTCAATTTTCTGTACACCATCCCCTACCAGTGGCACAGGGGTACAGAGAATGAGGACTGGGGTCAGTTCATTATATCTCCCCTGTTTCTTCTTCCTTATGGGGAGGAATCCTCCCAGTCTTCCCCTGCTCCAGTATAGGGTACCTTCCACAGGAGACAGTTCCTCCATGAACTTCCCCAGCATGACTCTTTCTCCCAGGGTGCAGTTTGTCCTGAACTGCTCCAACATGGGTTTCTTCAACAGGGTACAGTCCTTCAAGAACAGGCTTCTCAGCTTCCCATCAGGTTACAGCCTTCTTTGGACATCCACATGCTCCAGTATGAGGTCCTCCTCCACATACTCAGGGTGGATATTTGGCCCACCATAGAAGTCCTTGGACTGCAGGGGCACAGCCTGTGTCACCATGGTCTCTACCATAGTCAGCAGAGGAATTTCACCTCTGGCACTTAGTGCACTTCCTGCTCCTCCTTCTCCAGTGACCTTGGTGTCTGCAGGGCTGTTTCTCTCACATATTCACCCTCCCCTCTCTCTGGCTGCTCTTCTGCAGCAGGGGTTTACCCCCTCTTTCCTTGAATATGGTATCATGGGGCACTGCCACTATGCTGATGGGTTCAGCATACAGGAAGGTTGTAGCAGCTTCTTGCATAAGTGACCCCTATACTCTCTGCCTACCAAAACCTTTCCACTTCAACACAATGATTCTAATCTTTAATCTCTATCAGATTAGCCACTAAAACCAGGAAGGAGGTAGCACTTATTTCCCCTAGTGTACACTCTGTTGTTTAGCACATTCACTGAAAGACAGAATAGCGAATAGTTCAACTTGGAAGACCTTCAGGCAAACCACAAGCTCTCTTTGTACTACAATTAATTCTGAAAATAAGCCATAGGCCTGGTACTGTATCATCACTAAGAATATTCAGTGTCAAGTAACATTTAAATCTTACTAAATAGAAAATGCTTTCAGCTAGGGGGCAAAAAAGGTACTGTATTTGTGTAATTCTTCCATGACTATTCGTGCTTCTAAGCAGATTGATATGATATTTAACATAGTAGGTTACTTTTGTTTATGGGATATGTTGAATAGGAAATGACCAACTTCTGTCACATAATTCATGAATGTTGAACAATAGAATATTTTCATTAAACTTAGAAAACACTCTTTCCATAACATATTACCATAGAGTAACATTAGAATACGCATGACAAATGTAGCATATCACCTTTCAGTATCTAAACCAATCAGACTGTTGTTCATAAGTGAAAGCAAACACAGCATAACTATGACAAAGGGGACCTCTTTAGCTGCCATGAAAAATGCCTGTGCCCCTGTCAGGTACAGTCAGGTCCTCGATGAAACATTGTTTCTGAGCAATCTATTCTTGGTGGAATAAAATTTGCTTTTCACTGTATTTAAATGAAGATTTGATAACACCTATGTTTAGTAGACAAAAAGAAGCAGCTGTTGATTTTGTATGCTACTACAATTCACTGTTTTGTCTTTGAAACTGAATACACTTGAAAATGGACAGGTTTCATAAAACAAGTAAAGCACATTGTATTACATTTCATGCATTGGGATTTTTTTACTATAGCTTTTCTGCATTTCTCTGCATTTTTTACCTATTTATTTAATTTTTAGACATGGTCTAGATGGTGGAAGGCTCAGATGGATGGAGCGTGGTACCCATGGTTCCACATTTGTGAGCCTGATCCCTGGGTGGGCATTCGCTTGGGAGTTGGACTAGATGGTCCTGTGGATCCCTTCCAACTCAGAATAACCTGTGAACCTGTGAGACAGCCCCAGATTGGTGGCAGTCAGGCATTCTCCAGGAATGGTAGTTTTCTCCCTGATTCCCCTGCCTGAGTGACCTCAGGGCCTGAGGGAGCCTGGCTCTTCCAACCTTCTCAGTCTCTGGGACACATCACCACAGCAGGGAAGGGAATGCTGGGACCCTCCCAAGGAGTCACAGCTGTGCTTCTCTTCTAAAGCCATTACAGGTGCCCTGCCCCTCCTGGGCCAGTGGCTTCTGAGGCCCTGGAGTTGTACACCGCACCCTGGTGTGTCTACTGGGCCCAGCACTGGGGCAGCAGTGGGGCGGGACACACAGAGCAAGCAGAGCCATGCTGTCAGGGACTTCAGATAAACTCGATCCTGAAGTGACCAAACATTTTCCAGACATTGAGCTAAAAAACCAGCTTCAAATTCCTGCTTCCAAAAAATGAAAACAAACAAAGCAACAAAACAACCCCCCCGTCCCAATTTGCAGCTAGTAAAAGCCACGCACATTCCAGTTTAACTGCCTATTTTTTCACCTGAGATTTTCTACAAAGCTTTTATTTTATAGCAGGGGTTTTCTTTTGTCTGTTTGTTTGCTTGGGTTTTTTGAAAGCAGAAATTTGAAGTTTGGGGTTTAGGCTCAATTTCTGGAGCCACAGGGGTAGCAGCCAAAGCCCGAGAGGCACCGCAGTGGTGCTGTGGGCTCAGGGACCCTTTTCTGGGGATTTCCTAGGCATGGATGGGGCAGAGGAGACACCCTTTGCTCTCCTGACTGCTCACATCATGTGAGCAGCTTCCAGGAACACCCCACCAGCGCTCTGGAGCTGAGTGGGTGGGGCAATGAGGGGTAAATCGGCATATTAATGAGCTGCCTATCTACGCAGATGGAGGGCTTCATGGGAGGGGGGACCAGACCTTTGGTACTGCAAAAAATGAGGGTTGACTGTGTATACAGTAATACCTTACCCTTCGCAAGGAAGGGGATTGTCAGGGTCTTGCAAAACATCTAATTCACAAACATGCATGGTTCATTAATATGCATACAGGCCACACCCTTCACTCCACCCCCAGCCACTCCGGAGCATGGGGGAGACTTTTCTGCTCCTCTCCACAGGCTCTCCAAGCACAGAGGGAAAAGGGAAGCCTTCGGGAGACCCCCTGGCGAATCCCTAAGCGTCTCTTCAGCCAAGCTGTCTCTTCTGCATCTGCTGCTGGGCTGCTGCCACCACGCACGTCTGCACTGCCTCTGTGGTGGGGAAGGGGCGTCCCTGGGCTCAGGTTGGCGCGCTTGGAACCTGGGAAACCTTAACTTCGCTACATTGCGGCACCTGGGCCCCTTATGGCGGGGAGTGCTGTTGGAGTTTCTTTCCCTTTAACTGCAGCATCTGTGATACATATATCTTGCAGTCCCGAGTGCGGGAGAGGCAGCGCTGGCCATATGACCCAGCAGAACAGCGCTTCCCCCTGATGCAGTGACTCACCACGTCACTGCCCCACCACCATCCCCAGCCGGGCCCTGCTGGTAGCACAGACCCCGTGCTACTGCGTGGGTGGGCAGCAGTTGCGGTAGCAGGGTGGGCATATCCTGCTCCTGCGCTGTCCTAGCACACAGTGCTTGCCCCATGGCCGCCAAGGGCAGCCGAGCCCCACGTTCCTGGGGTGCTTCCCTTCCCAGCCTGTAGCCATGGAAACAGTAACACAATCATGGGGCACAGACCTCAGCACAGCACCACGGGTCTATAAACACCACGGGACTGGGAGGCCCCGTGCACCCTCTCTGCAGTCCTGCACCACAGGGAGCACCGGCACCGCCCCTCAGCAAAACAGAGGCACTACACATGCATCAGCTGGGAAGATTCATGAATCACTCAGGCAGGTCTGCGAGAAAAATTTCTCGCAAATTACTGAAGTCGCAATGGAGAAGTCACAATGCAGCAAGGTATTACTGTATTTATAGGTACATACAAGGGAATAGAACATCTATTTAACATATACATTCTTTCAAAATGAAAGGTGATAACTAGGAAACATAGCAATCTATATTTTATTTCAATAGATGATTTAGTAAACATAAAAAAGTTGAAGATAACAGCTCATAACTAGAGGATTCTCAACAGGTCAGCATCAGATCCATGGCATCAATGCTGTAACTTTTTTTATATCTAAGATAGAAGGGACTTTTAACTGCAAACTTTCTTTTTCAAATACTCAGGGAGAACAATGTCAAAAATTTTCTGGTGATGTGCTCATCAAAAGTGCTTTACTTTCACTTGAAATTCATGACTTAAAACCTTTTATCTCTCTAAAATTTCCTCTTCTTCCTCCAAAGAAGAATTTTCAATTTCTTCATAAACGTCTTCCGCCTCTAAACTCTGAGGCAGGATATGTCCTACTTGGGCTTCTCAACAGGGTTTGACAACTGAAAATATCACCTCATGAAGTTATGTTTTCATAAATGCATTACATCTGTGCTGACTACCCATTTAAATTATCTGTTGAATTGTGACTATACACAAACTGTAAATACATAATTTCTCACATGCTTCTGTAATCTTAATAATAGGTAGCCTCAGAAGTTATCACTGTCAATGATTGTCTATATGAAAATTGAGATCCTTAAACAGTGATATATGGAAAAAACAGAGGAAGTGGAAGGCTAAGCGCTTTCACCATGGCCAGGTATCATGAAAGTGAGTTTGATTTGTAGCAGTCAGATATGCAGCTTTTTCAGCTCTGATTTCTACAACTTGCAAACTGGCTATGCATTATAGCTCTCGTGGAAGTTCAATATCTTCATTTATCTTTTTACTAATCTTTCATTTGTTGGGTAAATTTGTGATAATAAGGGGCTTTTTTAATTGCTATATACTACATACTATTAGACTATTATAAATCATCTAAAATTAAGACATTAGACCTAGTAAACCTCTATCATGAATTTTCTGTTCAACATCTTTCTTCCACAGTCCAATCTACTACTTTTGTTTCAAATGTAAACATAGTCCTAAAGTCAAGATGTATTTGAGTTGCTGTGTCCACAACCAGTTTTGCAGATTCAAGAAACCAAAGAGATCAACATGTGTAATTTTTTTTTTCTGTAGGATTTATGCAACTAACTCCAAGCTATTTTGAGCTCTACTTGTTACTATTCTGTTCCAGAGCAGAATAATCTTAAACAGTTTTTCCAGGGAGAGTGAAGAGAAGTAGATTATTGAAGCCACTTGAGGACATGATCACCTTCTTCACAAGCAGGGTAATTCCGCAGAATGATAAGCATGTACTCCATTGCATCTCTAGTGTGTCCCTTGAGAAAGAAGCAGACATTATATTTTCTGTCAGATATGCTTTATTGTAAGAGATAAGTGAGGAAGGTGTTAAACAATCTGGAGGATTCAGAAAGCAGTATACCACATTCAGTGAAAGAAGAAATCTTGACCCTCAAATGACCCTAATGCTTACTTTAGTTAATGCAATAGTACTTGTCACAATTCACCTGCTGAATCATCACACAGAGCAACAAAAAGAACAGATTTCCTTAATGTCACTCAGATGACTGGTCTGTCTTGTAATTCCTCTTGACACTAAACCAAACAGATTAAACAGTGGGAAATGACACAGCAGCCAAATTTCAAACACCTGCTGCCCATTTCATCTGGATTGCTGAACCCCTCCATAATCACACATCTGCAACAATGTCCAAATAATCATTGCTTAGATTTTCTTTTTTTTACTTGGGATTGTACTGTATGATTGTTTTGGATTTTTTTTTACTCTAGAAGAAAAATGAAATCTTTATCAAATAACAGATACACACTCATGTAGGAGTTTTAGAGTGAACGTGCAAACAGATCTCAAATCCCTTTTTGTCTGAAAAATAATCTCCAAGGATTTAATCAAAAGAAAACAGCAAGAAAGCATTCATATTATTTCTTTATTTTTTACAGTAGTTAACCCATTGCTAAGATAATAGTTTAACTCTCTCTAACTCTATACACTTGTTCACAATCTGTATTTTGCAGGATCTGAATAATCGCGGTTTTTTTCAGCAAGTTCGTGTGTGCCACCTCGGCGCATGTGCAGAATGTACTGCAAACCTGTCAGCTCGTGAATATATAATGAGATCATGAATATATAATTGGTCAGTCCCTCCCACCGTCATTGCCCACCAAACTTGCCATACATCCTTCATTCTCACCATTTAGGGGGATGGGGAACCACTACCATCTCCATTATGCCAGGAGCTCTGCTACGTGGCAAGCACAAAGGTATCAAGCCTGTGCCAGCACTTCTGGGCACGGCGGCATGGTGCTGCTGCGAACCAGGGGATGACAGGGGACAGTTCCCACTGACTTGACACTGTGCCTCAGGTTCTGCCCGCATGGTTGCAACATGGGCAACATAACCTGGTGTGTCCTGGTATCAGTGGCGTGGGCTCCTGTTGTCAGGAGCCCAATGACCCCTAGTGCTGGCATCAGAACCCCTCCTCGCTGCCTTCCGGGGAGCAGGAGAGTATGTACGTGTACTGTGGTTTTTTGTACGTACATGTTTATTGCTCTGTCAGAAACACAGAAGCAGTCGATACCAGACAGGTCGGGGGGGGTCCCTTTAGGATGTGTGGGGTGGACAGTTGCAGAGAGAGGGCAGAAGAGGGAAGAGGAGAAAGCTGTGAGCGCTCCTGGTGAGGGGTGCCTCCAACCTCTGGTATTGCACCAGCTCCTCCCGCCCGTCCGCCCTCGCCCCACGCATCTCTGAGGAGTGGCAGCAGGAGCAGATAACAAAGAGTCACCAGCTCTTTCACTGTGTGCAGCTGCTGCCAGTCCATGCTCCTGCAGACAGCTCTGGTGGGAGGCAGACCCTGGCTGTCGCCTGCCAATTGAGTATAATGAAGGAAGACCAATAATCAAGACAAAAATTATGATATGTCTGCAAATCTAGTGGGGAAAAAAAAAGAAATACTGGGTTTTATAATGTTTTTATAATGTTCTTCTATACATATTTCAAGATCTTTGGCCACAACAACCCCATGCACCGCTATCGGCTGGGGGAGGAGTGGCTCGAGACTAGTGAAGTGGAGAGAGACTTAGGTGTACTGATTGATAGGAAACTCAATATGAGCCAGCAGTGTGCCCAGGTGGCTAAGAAGGCCAATGGCATCCTGGCCTGCATCAGGAACAGTGTGGTCAGTCGGTCCAGGGAGGTTNAATTGATTTTTAAAAAAAACATTTATAACAGTTATATAAGATAGAGAAAATATCTCTAACAACAACAGATAGTGAAAAGAATATCTAGAAAAAAAATCTCGACATACTGTTGTGGGATTTACTGAAAAAAGTGCAAACTAGATTTCTACAAGCAAAATCAGAGTGAGGAGAGAAAGACAATTTCAAAGTTCCAGGGAACCCAGTCAATATGACTCAGCCATAAGATTGAGAGAATGAAATATAATCCCACAGTAGTTTTCACTCAGTAGGGTTATTGCCAGTTTTGAATGGAATCTATGTCCAGATTTACAGAAAGAAGAATTTTGAGACATTCAAACCTATTCATTTGGTGCAAGTTGTGACTTTGAAAAGACGCTGTGTCCCTAGTAATTTCCAGATCAGGGGGAATAAAATAAATAAAACTGCATATTGAGTGCAGTATGTGCATTTTCTAATCAAAATGAGTAATCAAAAATCAGTGATGACACGTGTGGGCTTTATAGCTAGCAATGTCTTTGAGTTTATTTAATTAATCTCAGGATTTCAGCTAAACTATGACCTATACTGTATGTACTATTAAAAAGCATTCAGAACCTGTAGTTCTTAGGATTTTAAAATGGAATCAGTGGAGAGGGGACCGATTAAGAATTCATGCACACATGTTTTCCTTTATGTTTGTTAAGAGATTTTGAAATAGCTTTTGTAAACTGAAATAGCAGCTAGAAATATACTTGACATTTCATTTATTCTTGAGTATTTGTAACCTTGGTGCAAATGCTTCATCTCTTAGATTATCTTGTATACTGGGATGCAGTTAATGAAAAATTTATCTTCCATGGGGCATCCAATATTTGGAGATTATACCACCTAGAATCTATTTATTCAAACACACCTGGTGCTGTTTTCTCTTTTCAGACTGTAATACACCTTAGCCTTACCACTGATATTTCTGGGCTGTAGAGAAACCTGTTTATTTGTTTCCCAATAAGTTACATATATTGTGGAAAATGACTGAAAATTCCTAAATATCATGAACTCCCAGTGCCATTCTACTGGAGTTTCTCCACTAATATGAACAATATTTCTGTTTTTATTGTGTATTTTTTTATGTTTATTTCATAAATGCCAGCAATGGTGAAAAAGACTAGGTACTTTCAGTACTGGAAGCCAAAATTGTTATTACTGAGCATATTTATTGTTTTTTTTTCTGTTTAGTTTCACTGTTGTCCAATCATTTCCTCATCAGCACACTCCCAGAAGAAAGCACAAGATCTGAAATAAAAGGGGGTTTTCCTACAATTACCTGACAAAAGGTATGTAAAACCCTGTGAACCTTAATGCAAGCCTTTGGCAGCTCATATAGATGATCTCTGCTAGGACCTGAACATCACAAGAAATATTTTAAATGAGTTCATAGCAATTCTTTACTTGAATAAAATAATTCTTTAAGAGCCAAATACTATAAAAATTGGAAACTACGCAGCGCTGAATATAATGCACATCATTAGAAGCAACTTTAATCCATTTATCATCTGGTGATTCATATTTGCCCTTCATTTTACAATGAAAAACAATCTGTGATCATTTTTCAATACTATGACATTGTAAAGACCATGCTACAATATTCTATCAGCCCACTTTTCTGTAGCCAACGGTTTCTTCAGATCATTGAATACAGAAGTAAACTTTATTTCAAAATTGCCTAATATTTAGCATAAAGAAAGAATCGAAGGAATGAAAATACCTTCACAGCTACTGTCCAAAAATAAATCCTTCACATGCTATTTATAATAATTTTCTGTGTAATTTGATTTTATTTATTATGTTGTCTCTTTGTTACTGATTTCTCTTGAGTAGAAATTTAAAATCCTGACAATTCTGTCCTCTGTTTGTTCATGAAGAATTACCAAAGTGTAAGACTTGTTTCTTAAAGTTTTTTATTCAAATTTGTAAAGAGTTGTTCACAAGTTCACAAGTTCCTCCGAGTTGGAAGGGACCCAGAGGATCATCTAGTCCAACTCCCAAACAGCCTCCCACCAACTAGACCATGTCACTAAGCTCCTAATGAGTCTTCTCTTAAACACCTCCAGGGATGGCGACTCCACCACCTCCCTGGGCAGACCATTCCAATGAGGGATCNTCTGTGGGGTGGGACTCACCCCGCCCTGCAGAGAGGGTGTCACAATGGCAGCACTGTGCTCTCGGTCCCTGAACTGGGGGGCGACTTGCCCCACGAAAATGAGGCAAGCTGTGTGCTGGGAGGGCTTCAGCCCCACAGCAGCAAGGGGCCGGCGCACGCTGGTGGCAAGGGGTCCAGACCCTGCCCTCCCAGCACACAGCACGCTAAATCATAACTGCCTGCGCACGCGATTTACTGCAGCTCGCAGTGGCGTTTAGAGCCTTGCCCCACTCCTGTGTGCTCCGCTGAGACCCAGCGCAGCACCANGACTCTGCCCATTCCTCCAGTCTGCCAAGGTCGCTCTGAAGGGCCCTCCTACCCTCCAGCAGTTCGACATTTGCCCCCAGCTTGTTATCATCCACAAACTTGCTGATGATGGACTCAATTCCCTCATACATATCATCAATAAAGATGTTGAACAGTGCCGGGGCTAACATTGACCCCTGTGGGACTCCACTGGTGACAGGTTACCAGCTGGCACCATTGTTGCTTCAATCCATCTTGAAGCAAGTACAGGGGTTTTTGTATACCTTTTAGTAAACCAACAAACAAAAAAGGTTTAAAAGTTTTAAGGAAAAAGAGAGTTAGTGGTAATCAGGATTCTGGCAGAACACATTGTACACAGATCTCCATCATTCACCTACATTGTCATCAAACTCCCAATACAAAGTCTTAATTACAACCTACAACATTTTAGCAATTAGGAGCCAACACCCTCGACCTCCCCAAACATTCAAGCAAATATATTTTTCCTTGCTATTCAAACATGTATTGTGTCTTTAAAAAAAAAAAAAAGTGACTGGATAATTCTCAGTATAATACTGCATCCTCAGGATTTCTGTTTTCTGAAAAGCTAAAAAGAAATAATAATGCTAATGAAATTGATAACATTTAGTTTCATTTTTTTCTATTTTCTTAAGAGTATAGAATGATTGAGATAATCACGTACTTGGCTTGCAGTCGCAAATTATTATACATCCTGACAGACCTTAGAACACTTCACAACTCTATAATAATAAACTAATTCCATTTGCCACTGAAGTGCAGCCAACAATGAGACAGAACACAGCAGTGGTTTAACAGCACAGATGAACAATGTCAGCCCTTTAGATTAGTAGGTAGATGTAAATATCCATTTAAAGACCATAGGGCGCTTTGAGAAAGAGTAGTGTTAGCCAAATTTCTAAATAGCAAAGAGGCTATTAATAATATTCCTGTTCTTTTGCAGGCGTATTCCTTTTTAAATTTTTTTTTTCAGTTTGGGTTTTTCTTGTTGGTTGGCTGTTTTTGTTTTGGTGTTTTGGGTTTTTTTTAGTTGTTGTTGGGGTTTGTGTTTGTTATGTTTTTTATGTATAATCATTAGAAAACATTTCTTGAGATATCTGAAAGCCTTATTCCAAATGAATACTGAATTTGATCTGAGTTTAGACAAAATTAATCCCGTCTACTCAGCACATACTACTGTCTCCTTTGATGGCCTGCAGTTAAATCTTGATTCACAATGAACTAAACTACTGAATTAGTTCTGATTAAAGCTCAGAAATACTTTACTTTTCCACCGTGCCTCTTGATGTCCCTCAGTGAAGCTTAAGTGACATACTCTTGGTATTTAAACATACAGGGCTCAATCTGTTGCTTAAATATAAATGTCTAATGTTATTTGTCATGCTCCGGGATTATATGAGACATTGTCAGGAGTCTGGCACATATAACAGGATCTATGGGAGACTCACGCCCATCTGGAAAAGGCAGCTGGAGGCTAGATTTAGGCAAAATCAAGTTTCTACTAAATCAAGTTTCCACTGCAAATTTAAAAGCAGTAAGTTGGTGCTACATATACCACTTCTTTCCTACAATTTCTGCTTATCTTATCTAGTGAAACAAAGTGGAAGTGCTAATACAGAAATTATTATGGAAGTGCCAACATAGAAATTTCTTCTGTTTTTAGAAACTAGAAGGAGGTCCTACAAGTGTGTCTGGTTCTGGTTAGAAAATGTCCTTGACATACTAAATCAACAGAATCTGAGTTTATGTTATAATTAGACAGATTTTTTTTTCATTAGTAAGAATAATTTGATATTGTGCCTATATTTGTCTTGTAACAGATGTTAGATGCCTTAGCTGGTAAATTAATCTGGTCAGTATGACTGTTCAAAATTCAGTGCAACTAGACTGAAGATATATTTGACTGCGGTTAATGTCATCATACTGCAAAGACAGTTGAAGATTACTTGTACAAATAGAAGAAATACAATTAATAGTCTCCTATTTTGGAGGGTTTAAGAGGCTTAAGAGTTAAATGTTTCTACCCTGAAGACAATAAATACTGGAGAGGTACTAGCAGTCATGTTCAATTCAGCCATGTTGCCTAGGCCCTTAGGTTAAACATGGTGTGAAGAATGAAAGAAAAAGTAATTTAGTATTAATTTACTTTGCTATGTAAGATTTTTTCCTTTTTTTTTTTCTTCCATTTCACCACCTTAGAAAAGACAATTTGTCTGAGTCATTAAACACTTCATTTTTTCTCCTATTTTTTCCTTTCTATCTCCCCATCTTTTCCCTAATTTTAGCAGATATTCCATGAATCACAGAACCACAGAATTAACTAGGTTAGAAAAGACTTTTGAGATCATCAAGTCCAACCTATTGCCTAACACCATCTCATCAACTAAACCATGGCACTAGGTGCCACATCCAGTCTCTTTTTAAAAACTTCCAGGGACAGTGAGTTCACCACTTCCCTGGGCAGCCCTTTCCAATGGCCAATCACTCCTATATCAGTAGTCAATCACTCAAATCAATAGCCTAGAAAAGAGAAGGCTCAGGGGTGACCTTATCGCTGTCTAAAACTATCTAAAAGGAGGTTGTGTTCAGGTGGGGGCTGGTCTTTTCTCCTTGGTCTCTGGAGACAGGAAGAGAGGTCACATTCTTAAGCTTCAGCAGGGCAAGTTTAAACTTGATATTAGCAAAAGGTTTTTCACTGGAAGAGTGACCCAGATTTGGAATGGGTTGCCCACAGAGGTGGTTGACTCGCCAGCCCTGGAGGCGTTTAAGGGTAGGCTGGATGAGGTGTTGAGCAACATGACCTAGATGTAGATGCTAGGTTAGTTGGGCCATATATTGAACTAGCTGATCTTCAAGGTCCTTTCCAGCATTATCTATACTATGATACTGTGATACTCTTTCTGTAAAGCATTTTTTCTTAACATCCAGCCTAAACTTCCCCTGGCACAGGTAAAGACTGTGTCCTCTCATTCTGTCACTGGTTGCCTGGGGAAAGACACCAATCCCCAACTAGCTACAGCCCTCTTTCAGGTAGCTTTCAGGTAGTTGTATGGAAGATCCTGTCATATGGATAAGAAGGTCTATGGATCTCCCTCCAGCTCCTATGTAAATATGTATAAGAAAATAATGTTACAGAAAGACCAAATTACACAATAAAAGCCTCTTTTCCCAGCCTCAGTATACTGTATATCACATGAAGTCTATCTATAAAAACTTCTTTTAGTGTCAGACTTAAAAGGTGACTTTTTTAACACAGGTATGAAATAATACCATAGTATCGTAGTACAGTGAACCCCCGTTATTTGGGGGCTGTTGGGTCTGGTCCACCTCCTGTGAGTTGTGAAATCCGCAAAGATAGCGAACCCACTACGTAGTCGAGTATGCCATNCAAGCATGCACTGATGTTGCACAGCTCACAGAAAAATCACCCGCAAATAATGAATCTCGCAAATAGCAGAGAGCGAATACACAGGGGCTCACTGTATTGATAAGGTTGGAAAAGANGGGCCAAGCCCGGAGACGCGGACCTGAGCCCGGAGCCGCGGGACCAGCCTGGAGTTGGGAGTCAGGGGGCCGGGCCCAGAGCCGCGGGGCCGGCGATGAGAGCTGGCCGAGTGGTGGGCGCGGCCCCTGGCACACAATGACACACACACAATGGCAGCCCCNAGTCCAACCCGTTGTGGAGAGAGAGCTTCTCCATCTTATAAACAAGGTTTTAATGGATGAGGCTTGAGGTGCACTGAGTTTCAAAACATTTCACTGCATTTATATATCCCATATCTAATCTGCCAGTAAAGGATAATAATTTTCAGGGTTGTCAACTGATAGTCCTCACCAGCATAAAAGTCATCCTAAAAGAAGGACAATCACAGAACTCCTGAACCTAATGAAAGAGATAAAACTGTACATCATACACATCCATGGCTGTTATTAACCAAAGCATCACTTGTTCATGTTGTGAGCATGAACATAGTCCATCCCCTTTCCCTGCACCAGGCAGCCTGTTCCGAATGCTCCAGTATTTAAAGAACCTAAACAGAGGCTTTTATTTTTTTTTCAACTGCAGAGAAATTATATGGAAATTCTTTTGTTTGATATATGACGTGTTTGGTCTATCTTTGTTTCTGCTTTCCCAAATTGGTTAAAGTCAGTAAAATGCCTTATTCTTGAGGAATGCTGAATTCAAACACCTTTTCAGCAGATTTCAAATTAGCTGAAGTATGCTAAACTTGGGTAAGGCAGAATACAAAATATTGACCATGTAGGATCTGCTCTTACACAAAGTTTGCAATGTTCTAAAAGAATTACCAGTGAAGATAGCCATAATACACACTGTTGACAATGGGATTATCTTCTTTCAAAATTCCAACATTTCAATAGCTCTCAACAGAGTTACCAATGAAGATGAAAATTAACTTTAAAAGTTCTCCCCATCCTAGGCCTTTTCAAGTGCATTCTGAAGTTAATTATTAACAGATGAAATTTGAATTTCAGCATTTATAAAATAATTCAACCCTGTGAATGATAAATTCTCTGAGGATTCCTTCAGTTCTTCTTATTAACCTCTGCAAGTAGAAGTAAAGAAAAAAAATTCTAGCACTCCTCTGAAACAGTGGTTCACTTTTATGTACTTACTGCAGTGGTTACCATATGGCTACAATCCTGTCCTTTTCATCTCATTTTAGTCTCCATTTTTATTGAAGAGCTGCCATACATACCCCAGAGGAATAGCTGTGTTTCAGTTTCAGATAATGGATTTGCTGTAGCATATTAGTTTTTTCACAGCAATTTACATTATCAGCAAAGTCTTTTCAGACTGACCCATTCTCAACATTTACGTTACATCCATTTCTACTATAAATCTCTTTATTAATTTTATTTAATGTAACAGGAACATCAAGAATAAAAGAAAGTAATTAAAATGTGATACACAGTGGATGGTCCCTATATAGAATAAAGAACCACTGCTCCACAGGCTTTGCCGTAGTCCTTTTACAACCATTCCATGCTGGCCAAACCCACAGAGACCTATAAAGATCATTTATATTTATCTACAGCCTATCTACAAAGACCTTCTCCTAAAACCAACTGATATACTTTGAATATGGTCCCAACTGCTCTGATATTTTCAATTAATACATGCAGCAGAACAGCTGTTTTCACTCATGTTTGTAGCTGTCCTTTTACAGGTATCCTAGGCAAGACCTGCTGATTGAAGAAAAAAAATTCTTTTCTCTCACAAAAAAAGACAGCCATTCAAAGGATGGATGAGGACAATATTTTGCATATTGAGATGCCAGGGGTTAGAGGAAGGGATGCAAGTAGACAACAGAAATATACCTGAGAATGCAGAGATCAGTGAATCCAATTTCTTGCTGCCAAGCAACCACAGTCATAATTATAAGAAGCTGTCTAGAATTGTGGAAGAATTCTCCTTTTCCCCAGAAAACTAGCTCTTTTCTAGTTGGATTATAGAACTCCTTTTTAAAATTTTCCACCTAAATATATTCATGCCTAATTTCTCAATCCCTTTATCTGGCAGCACTGGGTTTTAATAGATTCTTCCTGCTCTGGTATTTGTCGTCATGCGTTTAGAGAAAATAAGCATGGTGCACTCTCACATTTAATTTTTCTACATTAAAAATTTCATCCTCTCCCAGATCTCCCTCATAACAGAAGCCGTTATTCCTCTGAGAATTGTAGATTACACAGAATTACTATTTCAGTTGGAAAAGTCCATAAAAGTCATCCAGTCCAACCATAGTCTAACCTCACCAAACTAACACACCTATCCTAAGGCCTAATACCTAACTTAACACCTGATACCCCGCCTGCGGTATCCTGATATCAACATACCACAACCCCAGTCTTGATATCAAGTCAGACTACTAAGTGCATCATCCAACCTCTTCTTAAACAGCTCCAGAGGCAACGCCTCCACCACCTCCCTAGGGAGCCCATTCCAATGAGAGATCACTCTCTCTGTAAAGAAATGCTTTCTAATATTGAGTCTAAATCTTCCCTGACGCAGCTTTAAACAATGACCTCTTGTGCTATCACAAGTAACCGGAGAGAAGAGACTGACCCCTTCCTGTATACAACTCCCTTTAAGGTAGTTGTAAAGAGCTATAAGATCAGGCTCCTATTCTCCAGGCTGAACAGTCCCAGCTCTCTCAGACGTTCCTCACAGGGCTTATGTTCCAGCTCCTTCACCATCCTTGTTGCCCTTCACTGGACACCTTCAAGGATTTCAATATCCCTTTTAAACTGAGGAGCCCAGAACTGAACACAATACTCAAGATGAGGTCTCACCAGTGCTGTGTAGAGNTGGAGCCACTCATCTCCCAGACTGTAGCTTTGCATGGGGTTGTTGTAACCAAAGTACAGGACTTCACACTTAGACTTGTTAAACCCCATGCCATTAGATTCAGCCCATTTGTCCGGCCTATCAAGGTCCCTCTGTAGAGCCCTCCCGTCCTCTTTGAGATCTACATTGATCCTAAGCTAGGTATCATCCGCAAACTTGCTGATGATGGATTCTAAGCAATCATCAAGAATGTAATTTAAAATCATCACTTGAATATGCAACAGATAAAAGAGACCTTTACAGTATAAATTTACTACTGAATTTATATTTTCTTACCTCCACTGGAAATTCCTCTTGCCTAGATTTTTTTAAGGTTCCACTGACCTTGGCTGGTTTTGTAATCACCTAAGTTCCACTCAATAAAGTGACATTTTTCCATTCAAATGAGACTACAGTGAGCCCTGTATATTCACGATCCACATATTCATGTATTCAATTAACCAGGGTTTATTTTTCCACAAGTTGTGCATGTGAGCACATGCACAGATAGTCCCGCAGTTGTGTAATCAAGAACCTTCACAACACCGAATGGTCTCAATATGGTCCAAGAGACACAGAGAAGTTTCTTTTCCTCAGGGACCAGCATATCTACATGAGAGCAGTATGCAGACACATTCCCAGACACTTTCTATTCAAAGCCTGTTTTGGATCTCCCAAAGGTTAACAGTATTTCCTTCCTGATCTTGAAACCATTCAGACACTCAAGACAGAGTGGCAATGATGGTAAATTTTGAGTAACAGAGGAACACCCTCCCCAGAATAGACCATGTCTCAGATCATTTGCAGAGTGAAACAGCAATACAGTTAAAGCCTGATCTTTTTTCCTGCTGCTGTTCTATAACTTTGTTTTGCCAGCTTCTGAAATGTAGGTCCAAAGTGAGATATTTCTCCCAGTTCTTCAAAGCTGTTTAATGAGTGATGAATGTCTGGAAAAGAGGAGGCTCAGAGGGGACCTCATTGCTGTTTACAACTACCTGCGGGGAGGTTGCAGCCAGATGGGTGTAGACCTCTTCTTCCAGGCTGACAACACCAGAACGAGAGGGCACGGCCTCAAGCTACGCCAGGGGAGGTTCAGTCTTAACGTTAGGAAGCGGTTCTTCACAGAGAGAGTAATCGCATATTGGAATGGGCTGCCCAGGGAGGTGGTGGAGTCACCATCCCTGGAGGTGTTTAAGAGAAGACTGGACGAGGAGCTTAGTGACATGGTCTAGCTGGGGGGTGTAGGGCTGGATGATCCTGGGCCCCTTCCGGCTCAGAGTGGCCTGCTAGACTGTGAGGCATCTAGGTTGGTGTTATCCTCTGGCATGTTCTCTCGGTCTCTCTACGGGTGTTAGGTGGTGAGTTGGACTAGATGATCCTTGTGGGTCCCTTCCAACTCATAATATTCTGTGATTCTGTGATTCTGTGAATGTTCACCATAGAAATAATTTTTATGTATACTACTCCAAAACTGACAGTGGAAACACCTACAAGTATTAAAATCCTATACTCTCTTCCAGAAAGTAAAAAGATACAGAAGATTGTTTGACTGCGCACAACTATCATCTTCCTTTCAGCATAATAATGGTTGTACCTATATCTCCATAATTAAAAATAATTATAGATCATAAAATTTGTACAGCAATTAACCAAAACCAGGAAGATGCTCTGAGCTGCCAAGACAAAGAGAGCCATCATTGAAGTTTGTCCCTCTCATATTGAATTTCTCCCCCATTCTATTCCTGCTGCCTTCAGCATTACACCACTTCTGTAACTTAAAAAAAATCAGAGACTTCAAAAGTTCCATTTTAAGTCTGAGTTGCTCCATTGTTTTAAACTTAATAGAACCATGAAATGAGAGTATTTTACAATTTTACTTTAACAAAAAAGCACATTTATATCTAATACTTAGGATATGTTTAACGTGTTTAAGTCCTAAAGTAAAAAATACTATAATCCCTACATATATGCCATTCACTAACACTATTATAAATACTCTCCTTATTATCTTTCTATATCCAATCCCCTTCTGAATACTTGACTTCTGTAATTTCTATAATTATATCGATTATTCATGTTAGCTATGCACAAAATATAATGGTATTTCCTTCTTGATTCTATTTCTCTATTAACTTTAACATCCATTACTGACACGACATATTTATTTCTTCTGATATGAGATTTTCAGAGACATTTTGCATATCTTCTTTTGAGGAAAAATAGACATACTATCAAGGTTTTCCATATAATGACAAGGACTTATTAGTTATATTAGCTTATTATTTAACAAGGAAGAACTCAAAACTCAGAAATACCTGTTTTATGTTATATGCCTATGTATATTTCACATCTGAAAAGAGATATGATATCTAGCCCAAGGGACCAAAAAAATTACAAAGGAGAGATTTCAGAAAGCAACAATAGATGCAAGCACACTTAAATTGTATTGCCACACTAATTCCTATGTATGTTTGTCAAATGAAAAGCTTTGCAATGTCAATTTTTTTGACAACTCTATTATGAAGTGAGGCTAGAAGATATCTTCTGTTTGTATTGAGGGTTAAAACCCATGACCTACAACTGATATTCATGTAATCAAACAAGAAACAACACTTCCACTGTGTAACATAACCCCAATATGCAAATGTCTTCATGGGTCTTAATTTGGAAATATATTATTTTTCTTTGGCAGGAAGCACGAGGAATTTCTCATTTTCTCTAGAGCTTTTTGGCCTAAATTCAAAGGATTTTTTGGATGCACTATCATGATGAAAGTCCTTTATTTATATATTAATTTGCAACCCCTCTGTGGAGAATGCTACTGAACATTTCATAGCTTTCCATTCATTACATTTTCATTGGAAAAGTACACACTGTCTGTTTTGTTTTTCTTTTTCTCTAGGATGGGAAAAGCATAAGGACACTATTTAGTGATTTATCTGATTTGTTTACAGATTTGTTGAACAACTTTCAACTAATGGGTCCATCAGCATTTTCTATTCTTGGTTTTGTGTGTTTCTTCTCATGTACATGTGACTGATTCCATGGCTCTTATGGCACAGCATTCTCATGGAAAAAATATGAGCAGAAAGAATTCTAATTTCAATTCAGGAATTATTCATTAACACGCCATGACTGCTTTGCTGAAACACACTTGTTTTTCCTGTGTCTTCACAACAGTACTTATTTGAAGGTGTCAGAAATACCAGTGAAACAGAGTAGCAGATTGCACGTATCAGACTAAATATTCTTGGTGACAAGTTTGCCCATTATGAGTACTGCAAAAAAATCAGTGAATTAAGTTGCTCAAAACATTTTTGATGGAGTAACTCTTTCACTTTGTCTGGAGAAAGGAAGAGAACATGCTAAATTTATGCTGAAATGGAAAGACTTTGTTGTTTTCTTTTTTTTTCACCACAAGATGAGGGATGAAAAGGGTCACTCATTTCACATTGTTATCTCTTGAACTTCTCAAAAATAAAAACAAATGTGGCTGCAGTCCAAGAAGCACAAGCAGTCATCCAAGAAACTGACAGTATCTTATGGGAATGAAAAATGACTGTCAGCATGAGAGACAGTTCTTAGTTTGCCTGTCATTATTTACTTCTAAGGTCTGACTAGCTTGGGGAGATGTCAAGGGAGAAGCTGTCAGACTGAAGGCAACAGGATTCAGAAAACAACCCAAATTTATATTTGAATCATGATTGATCATAGCCTGTACTATGCAATTGGATAAATACAACATGCAGACAAAGCAAAAAAAAGAAAATAGCCGTGTTAGCTCAGTTAAAATATGAGTAACTGTATAAAGTAATAGTTTAATTTATAGTTGTTCAGAACTGTTCCATTGAAATGAAGCCTCACTGGAAAATAATAGTTTGCTAAATTTCATCTCTTTTAAAATACATGAAAAACAATAAGAAAAACTTATTTATATTCATAACTAGTATAAAGATGGGCCAAAGAGGACCAAAACTAGAGAATTACTTGAAATGTAGGTGTCAAGTTTTTATTCTTGACTAAAATTCTTCATCTCAAAGTAACTAATAAATAATTAATAATTATAGCATGCATTTTTAAAGCTGAGGGGAATAGGAAACAAGGAAGACAACGAATATCACAAATCCACTAATGAAATCCACTGGTGAGTTGAGCTTTTCTAGCTAACAGGATAAGAGTGTGCAATGCCTTCTACTCAGATTGATTGTGCTTAATCTATCGATTAATGATGTATCATATCCTTTAGATTGGAGCTGAATTCAGTTTATAAGCTTAATTGATTTCTTCCATCTAAAGCTGATCAAGTGCTCTCTTTTTTTTTTTTTTTTTCCTGGCTCAGGCTTCTGGGATCTGGGATTTTAAACTGATGGCTAATTCAAATACAGTAATACACAGACCAAGAATTTTGTATTCCTGAAATAAATCTGGTGTATCAGCAATTTGTTATTGGCATACACACAAAATACATTCTGGCTTTGTAAAAGCCATGATAAAACTGCTGAATGCTGTTTTAGTTTTCAGCACAATAATCTTGAAGGGTTTATATTTGACAACTTTTTGCACCACTGAAGAAATTTATGTAAAGGAGAAGTATTAATTTGCAAACATCATAATTTTTTTCATTACATTAGCAAAACATGAACATTTCAAACAAGAAATGAAAAAGAATTCAATTCCAAAATTAACTGTCAATCTCATAGCTTTCTATAAAAAGCCAAATTAAGAAAAATAAATTATATAAATATACATCATGGTTTACTTGTTCCTATGTCTTACCTCCTACCAGTATTCTAATTCCTACTTTTTACTGCATCTAGGTTTCTCTATATATAAAGGACCATAAATCCCTTTTTTTTTCTTGTTTCATAAGAATATATGCAGACTACATTACCAGAATATCAGACAATTTTTTTCCCTTTATAATTGCTTGATGTAAAGCTGGTATAGATTTAATACTCTTCAAATGTTATTGAGCATACACAAAGATAATAGGCTGATTATTCACAAGATTTATTAACAAATTGCTGTTATATATAGTAAGTTGTGCTGCTTTTGCCTGGAGTTGGGGCAGAGTTAATTTTCTTCCTGTGTGGCTAGTATGGGGCTGGTTTAGATTTCAATGACCTAAGTGTAGTTTGTTATTACCAGAACCATTCCAGCTTTTATGGTTTCATTGCAATAAGCCCGTAACCACCAGTTTTTTTGTTCCTTCAGGAATTATTTTTGAAATCACAAAGTACATAGAAGTATGAACAGTCTATCCGATCAGAAAAGCAGTATTGTTTCCACTTATTTTCTACAGCATGGTTTTGTGTAATTTTGAAGGTTGTCTTACAATTGTCCTGCAACAGAACAACACTTGCTTACAGGTACTAAAAAAAGGAAAGAAATATTTAATGTTCAGACAGTTCATCGATGACACAACCAATAAACAGCAACTCTCAATATTGTTCTAACTACTAAATGCTGTAATCTCTATTAGGTAAGTGTTGGTAGCCTAATCAACATCAAAGTAATGCATCTGGTAAATGTATCAGGATAAATAATTTGGAATGTATCAGAAATGACAAATGATCTCAGAAAATCTTGTTGACTGTTCCCAGGGATAAGAACTTGTAAAAAAACATCCTGAATCTTGGTTATTAATGTTGATGATAAACTTTCTGTGTGTTTGAGGCTCCAGTTTAAAAAGGAAGAATGCCTACCACTGTAAGCTTTCAGGAACATGAAGTACTAACAAGTAAAATGTTATTTCAACTTTTTTTCCTTAAAACCTGGCAGTACAATCATATCCACACTTCACCAGGAAGAATGGGAGGAATCCTTTCCCCCAAGATCTGAAAGCCCCTCAAGAAACAGACAATGCTGAAACTCTTCTTTTTTAAAAAAATAATTTTGCCTAATTTTTTAATGAAACAATTCTGATTTGCAAATGGTATCTGCTTTTACTTTTCTAGTATTCAGAGTACATTCCATTATTTTCTGTGATCTTTCAGTGAGACTTTTACTGATATTATCCCTTTTCATTCTATTCTCCCTGACCTAAAAAGTAATATCAACGAAGTTTGCTGGAATGTTTGTATTCACTAAAATAGTTGTTCTGATTTTCTCAGAAGCTACACAGAAGGCAGCACAGAAGAAAACTCCTCAAGAGGGACAAATTGAGTTTTATGGATTTTTCCCTACAGTAGCAGACAAGCCTTACCCATGTCCTGTGAAAAATCAGGCTATTGTTCAATAGCTTTTCCCTGTAATACAAAAGTTCTCCTAAGGGTAGGGCTCTGCAGCCCAACAAACCTTACCAGAAAGTCAGCTGTCAGCTCTTGCTTTAATTTTTCATTTCAAAAGTAATATTATCCTTTTTGGTAAAAACAAAACACAAGGTAAAAAGAATTTGTCTTATACTATTCCTTCAGAGCCAGATACTATGTTTACAGGTTCACAGGTTATTTTGAGTTGGAAGGGACCCAGAGGATCATCTAGTCCAATTCCCAAGTGAACGCCCAAGTTCTACAAGAATGTTCTGTTACTCTTTCTTTTCTTGACGTATCCTTCCAGCTTCCTTTTGAAGTTTTATTTCTGTAAGCTTATTTATCAGGGGAGGTCCTCTGCATATATCCAGATCCAAGAATTCAAGAGATAGGACCATCTAATCTTCTAGTACATGTAGTGCTCCTACTATTCCCCTAGCATTTTATGTATGAATAATTGTGCTGATTTGTCAATACATTGACAGACACTAATTATTTCCCTTAAATATATTTAATTGCTTCTACCATCTTTTTATCAGGTTTCTTTGAATCCTTCTGTACTCATGACAAAGTTCTCTAGATTTGAAGCCTTTTACATGAACTTGACTCTTTATATATGCTGCTTATTCCCTGTCCCTTACCCAGTCCCTCATCCCTCCTCACCCCCTCACGCCCAGGAAATGTCTCCGCCCAAGTTACTTTGACGCAGTATATTTAAAGAGGTATAAAGAGTTCCTTTAATAAAGGGTTTTCAACATCTTTTCACATGTGAAGGAATATTATACATATGATTGATGTTTCATCTCTCTTCCTATGCAGTTGTCGTGGTTTGACCCTGGCTGGATGCCAGAGACCCACCCCAACCTCTCCTGGAGGAGAAAAACTAGAAAATAAAACTGGAAAATAAAACTGGTCACAGGTAAAAAGCAAGGCAACTACAAGTAAAGAATATAAAGGATTTATTTACTAACTAACAAGATCAGAATTGCAAAGGAAGGATCATTTAGAAGGCAACCTNGTTCTGAACCGGCACACTACATCTTGCTACTGAACTTTTTTTTCTTCTCTCCCAAGTATGTTATTCACAGAGACGCCTCTATTTCTATAACCTTGAAGGCCATGGCAGCACAGAGAGCCCAGGCAAGAAGTGAGCTGTTAACCCCCTCGCTGCCAGAGCAGCAGAAAACCCCCTAAACTATAACAGCAGTATACAAGCAAATGCTTTGGGCAGTTAGTACAGTTGTGCTGCCAGCAGAAGTCAAGACATTGAGAGGATAATTTCCCCAACACAAAATCAGTGTTTCCTGCTGCAGTTCTCCCTTGTCTTAAAACACCACCTCTAACAGAACTGCCAGCTATAAGCTGAACAAATAGATTAATTTAAATTGGAAAAGTCCAGCTGCAAGGAGTAACATTTAAACTCTACAGCTGCCAATTCTGATTGTGGTGAAGCACATATAGTCCATCGTATGTTCAAAAAAGAACATAAATGTTTTCAAAGGTGGGTTTTTGTTTCCTATGTGAAGTAATCACTTTCTGTGTTTTAGAAGCAAAAAAAATGCACAGAACAAAATACAGCAAAAGATAAATCCTATAATAGCATCATGGCAAGAAGCATAAAGTCTTCTTTGGAAAATATCAAACAAAGTGATAGCATTTGTCAAATAATTATAATCAGAAAAGTATTACACAAACCAGGAATATAGACAAGTTACCACTAAAGATACACTCTGTAAAACACCTATTCTTAGTTCTGTGAATCTTAAAATATTTTTTAGGAATGCATTGGGTGTTGTTTTCTAAAGAGGGTAAATATATTTCAGATCTAAACATCACTTACTCTATTCAAACAAAACAAAAGATTACAAAGCCCTTCCATCAGTTGAAAATAAAACATATACTATGAAGGAGAAGTAAAGGAAGTGAAGATAAATAGATTTTTTTCTGCCTATGTTGTGTAATACAACTCCATCATTACTATATCAACTGCATTTTATTTTTCTGAGTGGCTGACTTCCATTTAGTATAGATGGATACAGTTTTTCAGTCCATTTTATATGTCTTGTATTTCTTATGGCTACATTTATTATGTTCACCACTCTGGGGTGTGCATTCGGTCTCTGTACGAGCATTAGATGGTGAGTTAGACTAGATGATCCTTGTGGGTCCCTTCCAACTCGTAGTATTCTGTGATTATGTGTGATTTAGTAGAAAGAGAGACTTTTGTACTTTGTTGGCCATTCAGATAGCTGCTTATGAAAATTAAATAGAATTGAAGAAGTAATGTTCAGAATACTATGTAAGAATTTCCATGAAATAGAGGAGTTAATGACATTGAAATTGAATCAGTATGGTACCAAAGCTATTTTTTGTGTACTTCCTTGACGTACTTTAGGATCTATGAGGACAATAAAATCAAGAAAATAGAAGGCTTAATGCAAGGGTTACAAAAATATCACTCTGTCTCACCCTGAATTACTTTTTTCTATATCAGTCCTCCTTTTTTGCTGATGATTCATAATACACATTGAGGAGTAACAAATAAACATTTGCTCGGGCTTGGTGGAAAGGGCATAGAAAGTGCAGGAAGTCAAGGTTTGCTGATCATATTTCTAAACCCTTTGCCATGTCTCTGGCTGAATGCTTTTATGGAAGACTGAAAAGTGGCTCCAAGTGGTACTAATACAGTGAAAGGAAAATAAAAGGTGTTTTCTTTTATATTTTCTATTTTTCATCTATTTTCTATTTTTCATGTAGAAAATATAAATTAAACAGTATTCAACATTTTTACATCAATATTTTTACTAATTGTTTTACTGAGTGTCCTAGGGTGGTGTGTATATATTCCGTATCTTTGTGTTTTGGCTTGTGGATACTGGTCCTTAGCAACACCAAGGTCATTTTCTCTCTCTGTCCAGAAGACGAGAAAAAGAAATTCAAGAACTGGGAAGTGACAGTTGAAGGAAAAAAAATTTTTTTGCGGTAGCTCACACAGCAGCGGCAGAGGCAGGGAACTGGTTGGAGCTCTCTGGCAGCCG
>WEKX01008282.1:32203-47681 GCA_013390025.1 Pitta sordida
CCTTCCAACTCATAATATTCTGTGAATCTCTGAACACCCTTCCAAGGCACAGCATTGCGAGGACTGCTGTGGGCTCAGACAGACCCAATACAATAGTTTATACTTCTCACACTTTCCTTTTTTTTTTCTGAACCTGGTGAGGGGGAGGGGTGGTTTATTTTGTTTTTTCTTTGGCTCAGCCCCAAATTTGCCTCAAACTTTGTCACTGAGATAACAATAACTGGAGCATGAAACATCAGCATTTACCCAAGTTAACAGTATTTGAAATGGAAAATCATCTAAGTACTTTTTAATAGAGATGCCAAGACCATAAAACTTATGTAAAATCCCATCTTTTGCTAAGTGATAGTTTTATCTTATAGGACTCTGAAACAAAACTATTCCCAAAAGAAAGATCACAGCATCCCCAAAAGGATTTCTTTGACACACATTTTTCTGAGGTTACTGAATTTTTTTTACTTTTTTCTCCAAATCAAACACCCACAGCTCACAGAAACATATGTTTTTACGAAATATTTTTAAATATATAAAATGGAACTTAAATTCAGAAAAAAACAAAAGCAGGGTATAAGAATATCTAACAGATATCTAGGATTGGATTCAGATGTCTGGCTCCCACAGTTCAGGTCAAGACAGTAGAACAGACTACTCTGTATCTCTTGAACGTTATAATTATGATTTTAGTCAGCTCCTTCATTTAATACAGCACAAAACGGTGTCCCTGCTTACTCTCCCCTAGGATGTAAACACGCATTTTGTCCCTGCATTATTAATTGACTCACTCAAAGCTCACAGCTGATTGAAAAGTGCTGTTGCAGACCCATCCAAAAATTTTTACTAATGCCAAGGAAATTTCCAAGAACTACACCATTAGTGCCTTAAGATATTTTGTGGCAGCTCTCTCATTCTCCTCTAAAGACCATTTTGATAGTGTTTTGGAGAATGGAAGAGATATATTGTCAGGTTCGTGGTGCAATGGCAGCAATCTTTGAAGCTACATGATTAATCTCGTATGTGTTTAGGATGACAATAACTGTATTCTTTACATTGCCCAATAGCATTCAAAGATTACTCTAGATCCCACCATGACTTCAGATCCATAGCATATCAGATGCCAGTGTAGAGTTTAATGAGACCTAAGGTCATGTAGGTGCTAGCATCAAATTGGGTTGAATCTTTAAAAAAAATGCCTGCTTAATAAAAAAAATTATAGTACTTAATTTGTTTGTGTTTATCACCTTGTGAAATTTTAGGTATTTCCTATTTTAATGCACATTTGCCTTTCTCTGCTTATTTAAACTATACATTTTTGAGATAATTGCAAAAGCATAAGGTAAAGAAATGTGTGCTTTATTTACCAATTAGCCAACTGTTGGTGATTTACCGTATATGTGTTTTTAACTACATCACCCAGCAAAAAAACTCCTTCACCAAAATTTATTTTATGTTTACAAATGATGTTAAGTACCTGATATATCTTATAACATGAATTTTTAGTAGCTTCTATTGTCCTCTCTAATCTCCTCATTACAGTGGCAGTCAATGTAGGGAAAGCATATGGCTTCTTCAGATAGAATTATGTGGTCGTGCCCATACCATGATAAAAGTATTCTTTTCTTCATGTTGCCTTAACAAATACATTGAACATACATTTGGACACAGACCACCAAAACTGAGAAGGAATAGAGATAGATATTTTCGTCTGCAGACAGTATCTATCCAACAAAAGAACAAAAGAGAATTGAGTGTCAAATGGGAGACAGTAGGTTAGGAGACTGGTAAATTAGTATTTCAGAACCCTGAAAAGATTTGGAATTGAGTTTAGTGAAGAAATTAGTTTAGGTTTATTATCCAAGTTTAATTGCTATTCACTTATGTTTGAAGTATTTCCATTTACAGAACTGACAGTTCTTTATAGAACTGGCAATGAATACCAGAATTGAAGTGATACATCTTCTCTATGACATCGATATTTAGGTTATGTAGACAAATATATAGATAAATCAGAGCCTGGCATCTTATCTTTGAGGGAACTAGATCTTTTAGAAAAATAACTGCACTGCAAGTGCCAAATTACACTGCCATGTATTTACCTTATTTTTAATGCGAAAAAAATTAGGAATGGTTACTATGGTCACAAATTAAATGCATACAGTAGATCTGAAATTTATGCTCAGGCATAATGCAGTTTCCTAGAAAATAAAACCACAGCTGAAAACGTTAGTATCCATTTTTCACACCATAGGTACAATTTTACCATATCAATTCTGCCCCTTTGCTCATCTAACAACAAATGTAGGATATACTTCATAAGGTTCACAAGAGTATCAGGCTTACCTTTAAATAAAGCAGTTTCGAACACTAATCAGGCAGGAGAACTGTAACAGATTGAAACGTCAACAGACAAGGGCTGGCACGATGCCAGTAAAACAGCAGTTATGAAAAAGCACCCAACAGCTGTTTTGATATCAATACCTCAAAACTGGGGAATTTCAAACACAATTCCTTAGTACAGGGAAGAAGCGCAACCCTCTTACGTCTCTTTAGTGTCCAAAGTTCAAAGTACTGTAAGACTTTCTACCAACATTTTCCTTCAAAACAAGATCGTTTCATCACGTATATAGGTAGTCCTGGCATACATTTCACCTCCAAAACAAACTGTAGCCTTTCAGCCAACACACCGTGCACGGACTGCTGCTATTTGTGTTAAGGCCAAGATGCCAGCTGTACATCCGCCCCACCCAGGGCAAAAAACAACTCTGGAAACAAGGGAAGTATAGCAAACTCTCCAGCAAAGCAGTTTGAGTCTGCATCAAGAAAGCTTTTCTCTGTTTAACAGAAAACGAGTCTATAACAACTATGTACAGAAACATAGTATCTTTTTATTTTTCAGTCACCCATTAGACCTTTTAATTCTTCAGTCAAAAAAACATACAACAAAAAGAGTTAACAGTTAAATATTCCTTCATGCCTTTCTGGTCAGATAGATCTGCAGTCTGATAACTGAAAGCATATGAGTGAGTCATTAGACCATTAATTTTTATGAATAAGGTAGTATTTAACATGTGATATGTTATACATAATACACATTGTACTAGATTGCTGAACATGACAGGACCTAAGAAATGTAAATATTTTAAATTATTAATGTTAAAGATAACGTAATTTAAATGCATAAATAACTATTTCATTTACACATATGTTTATGACAACTAGATTTAATTGAATATGGTCTTGATGTACTCCAATAAAATACTTCTGTTTTATTCCTTCACTTTCTGCCCTGGTTGTATGCAAGGGGCTCAGATACCTAATAATACTAGCTATATTTTTTAAGGGACATTCACGTTGGAAAAGTTTCAAATAAATTCTCTATAAGCCCAGTACATCAACAGACACATCCAGGTCTTCCTCCCAGGTAATCTGGCAAACATGGATTTTTTCTGTCAGAAAGCTACAGATGTACCACTGATTAATTTAACAGGACCATACAGAGAACAGGCTTAAAGTGCCACATTTTTCCATTGCCTGAATCCTTTTTTTATACCCACATACATAACTAGATTAAATCACAGTTAGCATACAAGAGTAATAAAGTCTTCTGAGCATCAGTTTTGCTATATTAAGTTTAAAAGATTGCAGTTTAGACAGTGGATGGGTAAAAACAACTGGAAACATTCGCAAATTCCTTCAGTAGGCTGCTGAAAATTATATATTTTATGATATATAAATATATTTCTATATTTATACTGTATTTTATTTATGCATAAAGAAAACGGAGCATACTTTCTTTCTGAAAGAGCAATATTAGTAAAATGCCTCTGAAAGCTTGGTATGTTACCATTGGTAGTTGTGTGCTCCTATACAAGACTTCGTTTGCAAAGTCAGAGCAGGAAAATTAGTAGACCAAGAAGCAAACTATCAGGAAGATCACTACTACCACTCTGCAAGAAAGTGAAATATTATGGGGAAAAATGAAACACAGAAAAGCTACCTGACTGAAGTAACACAAAAATAATACCACGCAGCATTACAGGCGCCTATCTAACAGTACACATTTAAAGAGGTTTGATTTTAAGCTAGCTCTGCATAACTAGTAGTACCACTCTCTAGGAATAATTATCAAGTCATAATAGAATGTGACAATTCTTTTCAGAGTTTATACCTTGAAGGACAACAGAAGAAGCATCTCTCAGCATTCATTCTCATACTGTACACAAGATGGCAAAACAATTAACACCAATGGCAAAACTTAAAAAAGTAACTGTTCTGGTAGATTATAAAGTAGAAGAGATTTCTCATACTAACTAAGAGCTACCAATCCATCTAGCTATCTCAAGTATGTTGCATAAGTCTGAAATAGTGTCTGTAGGATTTCTTAAAATTAATGGGGATAAAATACAGACTTATGTGAGATAATACATTATATTTGTCATAAAAACTCATTTGGAGAGAGCTTCTAGAGAAGCAAATTTCTGTATTCTCATAAAGAAAGATAGTACATTGAATCTTAAACAGTTTCAGATACCTAAATTAAGCTGAATCTAATCCTTAATGCCTTGGTAGTCATGAGTCCTTTTGATTTTTCTACATCATAATAGTTACCCCACAATGTAGTAACCCTCAAGCGTCTAACTGGCAAACTCTGTATGAATCTTATGTTCTCTTCAGTGAGACCTGACCAAGCTCAGTTACTGCTGTGACTGTAAAAGAAAGTGAAGTATTTCCTTTGGCACCCTCCTTAGCAATGAACAACTGCAGAGAAACATTTGCAGTTTGGGGGAATGAGAAAGTGTTTCAGGTAACACACTATAAATGTGTGAAAAGAAGCTGGGCTACCTTTCGAAGAAATATAAAAGTTTTAATGTAAAACCAAAAAATACATGAATAAACTTTTATCAGAAAATACTACAGGGTCAGTGGACAGCAAAAACATGCAGCTCCACCTGCAGCCTCCTCTGATGAGGAGGCCATGAGTAGTTATGTTGGTGAGACAAAAGCAAGCTATTACTAATCCTTGACCAGGTGGAAAGGCTCCTCTTTTTCAGACAGGTTCCTTTAGAAAAATTCTTCAAAAAGATACTGTAGCTCTTCTTGAAAAATAAATGTTTTCACTCTCAATATTCAACAGATCATCCCCACATAAATTATTGTAATAATTTCTTCTGTGATACTAATCAAGAATATTGTCCTGAATATTTTTTGAGAAAAACAAAACAAATAGGGAAAAAAAAAGCCACACAGAAAATGTAGACGGACTAAACACAGAGGAGCCATTGCCACTGAACCAAACTCATATTCCTTTGTGAAACAAGAATAGTGTGGACTTTTCCAGACTACAAAGTAATTTAATTCAACAAAATAAATTAATATAAAAGCAAAAAGGTTGGAGTTTTTTCTCCCTCCATCCAAAATGGTAGATAAAGGGGATATTAAGTAGATAAAAATTGCCAGACTAAAGGCAGCAGAAGAAACTAAGAAATGTTACTAAATTAGTAGTAATTTCTCAACATCTTTGACAATGTCTTTTTTTCTTTGAGCTGACCCTAGAAAGCAAAAAGTTAATCAAAGCAGACAATCAAAAGCCCTCATATATCAGTGTCTGTGTATCAGAAAATATGTCTGCTAGAATGAAACTTCATAAAGACGTACAGTTGAGACTCCAATAACAACCTAACTTAAATGTGAGTTCTGTAATGCAGAATGCACACAAAAGCATTTGCTGGAGTGGACACTCTACAAACTTCTCAATATCAGACAGTAACTGAAACCAGTGAAATACCAAAGATTTATAACTACTTGAAACATCACTACTTTTGCCCCAAAGGAAAAAGTTAACTTAGACCAAAAATAAAAGAACATCATTGTGCACACTTAGTTGTATGCATCAATACATTAGCAGTGAGGAAACATATTATTATTACAAAATGCATGCCTGAAATTACAAGGCTTCAAATGCATTTTTGTTGGAAATCAGCTTTTAAAGAGTATGATTTGTCTAACGTGTTATTAGGATCTCTTCGGATGAAAGGAGAAAAATGGATTAATAAAAAACTGTATATTGATTGAAATTTAATTTCTATTATCAAAGCTAAATTATTTTTTAATTATGTTCATGCAAGTTGAAGCTCTACATTTTGTGATACACAGTCCCCTAACATAATGTCACTCATTCTTCTGCTCTTATGTAGAGCCATTTCCTATTGAATTGAAAATAACAGTGCCTCAACTAACTTCAAAGTATAAAATGTCTCCATTTAGAAGCCAATTCTATAATGAGGGAAAGAATTAAATCAATCATTTTCAAACTGTTTTCAGCTGAAGAATAATATCGACATAAAATGGCTTTAAAATAATATATACCTGGAATACTATCAGCACTACTCAGATAATTAATTTTTCCTCCACAAATCACACAGCAATAAAATTCTTAACAGAATTTCTATCCCATGAAATAATGACATTTTGTAAAAACAGAACAATTTGCATGAGGAAGAACTCTAGCAAATGAAAGACATTAAAGACACTACAGAAACAAAAGAAACATATCAGGAGCTGTCCCAGGTGCATGGACCCTCAAAGCACTGTCAGCACAGGGTGGAGATTAATTTAACCCCAAAAGTGAAGCTCCCTGAGGTAAACCAGTCTTCTCAAAACACTGAGGTTTCCAGCCCCAGCCCTATCTTCTAGGCGTTCAAGGTCCCTGAGCTACTCCCAGCACCAAAATACCACAGTTAGGAGCACAACCTGATATCTACCCTGTAGGCCTTGTGCCAGACAGCTTACATAAATGTGTTTAATTAGCTGCTCCCTTGTTGGAAAAGCACTGGTATTCCTAAAATTATCAGGAGGTGAGTTATGATGAAAGACTGATGACACATATTTTAGTTTCCACCAATTTGCATTTTCTGATGTGAAAAAATCTTCTTGAAAAACGTGGATCAGTTCACATCAGCATCAACACCATCCTGAATACCTGAATACCAACACCAGCCAGAACACCTTTGATTGCTGAATGCGCTGAAAATTAAACACCTATGACACGTGTTCAGTTATCTTGTCAGGTACTAGTCTGAGGTACGTATAAATAAATTAGTACTGCTTGTAGCGTATTTTTGCTAATTTTTTACAGCAACAGGGACTAGGAATCCCTTCCAAAAAGCAGGGAGAAGAACTGGGAATCATAAAATTTTAAGGGTTGTAATAGCAGAAAATATAAGTGATGGAATGTCGCATACAGGAATATGAAACTTCCTGATTAGCTACAGCCAATAGCTACATGCTCATATTAACCCAACTATGATCAAACTTTTAGTCTGAACAATAATATTGTATGAAGACATTAAATTTTATTTCAAATTGATTCTTCAATCACAAAATCTAATGAGAACATCAAGTAAAAGAATTCATCTTCACAATGCAGTGATAAAAAATTCTATTTTCTTTCCCTAAAATTGGAAAAATTGATCTGAAATCTTGTGATTATGACACTGAAAGCATTTATGAACAACAAAAAACCAATATAGACAGCTGGTAAGGGATGCCTAGTGATTCTATTTTTCTCCCAGTCTTATCCTGAATGAAGCTACCAATGTCTGTGTCAATTTTCCAAATAAACAAGAAGTTTAACACCAAACCTATGATTTTTTTGACCAAAGGACCATTTTTGCAACTTCTTGTTGTCAGTCTTTCAGCAGAGAACACAGACACACTGCAGTTCCCATTGTATAGCTTTTATAACCCAGTTTGAACTGAGTAGACAAATTCAAAAAACTTTTTCTTTCAGTTGATAATTTATTACAAAAATATCATATTTTATTAGATGATTTGGGTTTTAGTTGTTGGAGAGTTCATTTGAACAAAGATAAGTTGACTGGCTGTGTGTTAAACCTCCACTATATATAACACATCATCTTGTTCAATATTGTAATTTCTATCCATGGACTTGGGAGATTTTTTTAAAAATAGTGACGGGAATTGTACTGAAAACACCAAATAACAGGATCCTCAAAATCCTCTTTCTGTGCAAGTGCATGACTGTTTGAATGACAGATACCTTCAAACACTGGAGCCCATAAATTGTCCCCACAAATGTCTGTGCACAGAAAAGAGTGAAACAACATAATGAGCAAAGCTGAATCAATTAGCCTTTTAAAAGCCCAACAAATACTCAGAGATACAACAGCCTCAAGAACTGTGTCTTTATCAGGCAAAAACTGCTTATGACAATGAAATCAAATATAAAGAAAAGAAACATTAAGATTGTAATCCCACTAACAATATTCGAAACAAAATTGCTACTGAGCAGTGACAATGCTACGTACTCTTTTGCTGGGGGAAAGAACAAACAGCCTTTCTGCCTTCCCTTCTGTACTAGCGTATTCAGTCTGAGTAGGTCATGAATACTACTGTCTCCTCCAAACTGAAAATTTTAATCAGTGTTTACACTTATGTCAACCATTGTGTAGTTGTGTTCTTGCAGTTCCTACCAGAAAATACTGCTATTTTAAGGCAGGCTAGAAATTAAAGATGTTTATCTAGTGTCAGGTCATTTTGCTGACCAGATGGGCCCTCTACAATTTTTTTTTAGACCTTTGCTTATCTATTAGCATTCATTCTGACTTATGTTGCTATGAACTTTCCTGTGTGAAGCTTACGAATGATTAGTAGATTATGATGAATATTAATATACAACGTAAAACAAGGGGATAATCATTGAAGTATTACCTCAGACAATTTGTCACTGTACTTTATCTGCTGCCACAATAAAAATAAAGAAACATCTCTAATCAATATTTTCCTTGTAAGTATCAAATCATAATCTCTACCTAAAGTGAACATATAATCTGTGTTACCGAAAATGTATTACACTTACATGTTGTTCAGCCCACCCAGAGGAACATCATCCCGTTTTCCTTCTGCATCAATAAATAACCATGATTTCTTGCAATAAAGAAATTCATTTCTGAAAAGACAAAATCCCCCCCCCAACAAAATAAAACATGAGGTTAAATTATTTACAGTGGTTTTAATAGTCAAATTGTTGTAACACACAAAAATGCATTACAAATAGTCTAACAGAAAATGGAATCTAGTAAAAAAAAATCCCTACCATTTTTCTTAAGTAAAAAAAAAAAAAAATTATCACATTTTCCTTGAATATTACTGGGAGAAGGATTTGAAGAAAATCCTGTATATGATATCTCAAATACGCCCTTTTATATCTTTTCAATATGTATTAATGAGAACACAAGAGGAAATGAAAGAGGTAGGCTGAATAAAAGAGTCTTACAGTGAAATCAATTTAACAGTGTAGACTTGCAAGTGAATGAAGTGATTCGGAGATTCAGAAAATTACAATTTAGTGAGTTAGGTAAGGGCATAGAGATTTAGGGATTTCAGTGAATTAGTGAAATTTTAGTGAATTTCTAGTGATTTTGAGAAGGATTAGTAGACTTTAAAATCATTCAGAAGGCCTGAGAGTTAAGGTTGAATATTAAGGGTGAAAAACACCGTCCTGCAGTCTCTGAAGGTAAACAAAAGTGAGTGTTATCCACAACAAGGGGAAAAGAATGAGAAACATTGAAGCTAATTGGTTGAAGGACTCATAGCAAATGACATAATGTTGAAGGGATGAATACTCATGGTGCGATTTGTATATGTATGAGACAAGGGGTTAAAGATGGGTGACNNNGTTAGGAAGCGGTTTTTCACGGAGAGAGTAATTGCATATTGGAATGGGCTGCCCAGGGAGGTGGTGGAGTCGCCATCCCTGGAAGTGTTTAAGAGAAGACTGGACGAGGAGCTTAGTGACATGGTCTAGCTGGTCTAGCTGGGGGGTGAGGGCTGGATGACCCTGGGCCCCCTCCGGCTCAGAGTGGCCTGCTAGACTGTGAGGCATCTAGGTTGTTATTATACTCTGGGATGTGCTCTTGGTCGCTGTACGGGTATTAGATGGCGAGTTGGACTAGATGATCCTTGTGGGTCCCTTCCAACTCATAATTTTCTGTGATTCTGTGATTCTGTGACAAGTCTGGGCGGCCCCATCTTTTGGCACCTGGCAAGGGCAGGGAACACTCTGTTCCCTCTTTCCTTGGCTCTTATGCCAGAAATAAACTTTTTCTATAGCTTGCAAGCAACTACCTTGAGTCATGACTGATTTTCCTTAAATCAGAAGACTACTCTATAGATTAATACAGGACCATTTACGAGAACTAGTTCATTTCTACTGCTCTGACAGAAGTTTAAGAGAACATAACATTCGCTCCAACAGGAAATTAAACTGATTTTAATAATTTTTCCTCTTGCATCTGTTGGAAAATACCTTCTAGTTAGTAGGGTTTATTTTTAACTTATCCTAAATTAACAATACATGGTAAGATTTCCATCAGTGTTGTGGAATGTTCCTTCCTGTCAACAGGAAATTTCAAACATTTTTGATAAATGACTGTAATCCTGCATGTTCCTGAATTATTACATTTTTAAAACTAAATAACTAAATTATTAGAAGTTTTTTCCTTATTCTTTGTGACCCCTTGTGAACCAGCCCTCAGCCACCGTACATATAAGGATGTTAAACACCAAGAAAAAATTACTTAGAGACTTTCAGTAATTTTTAAGACTTTCTCTCAGGACTGAGAGTAAATGTTGCCGAGGGTGGGTTGAAATAAGAGAATATGATAGGTTGTGCAATAAACCAACTCATTATCAAATTCTTGCAAAGAAATAAGTAATAGCATGCAGGTTCTCATAGAATGAGTGCTGGTAGCATGATACAGCTTTCCAGTTTTGTTAGCCTTTAATGGAACAATGATTCTGACATATTGTATTTATCTAACCATAAAGAAATACAGACTGGCTATAAGCATACATGGTGAAATTTAGCTTGACTTATACTGTTGGAAATATCGATGTAAAAATATAACTTAAAGTACTGGAAACATCACAAAGTAGTTAAAATTTCTAGTACATGAGAGGGGGAAAGCTCTAGAAATACAGCTTAGATGGTTTGGGGTGTCGCTCTGGACCTCCCAGCATAGGAAAAACCTGGACCTGCTGAAGCAAAGCCAAAGGACGGCCACTAAAATGATCAGAGGTTTGAAGCGCCTATGTGGAAGCATTGATAGTTGGGGCTACTCAGCCTGGAGAAGGCTACAGGGGGACATTATAGCACCTTCTGGTACCTAAACGTCACCTACAAGAAAGTCAGAGAGGAATTTTTTACAAGAGCATGGAGTTATATAACAAGGGGGAATGGCTTTAAACTGAGTAGAGTTAGATCAGATATTCAGAGGAAATTCTTTACTGCAAGGGTGATGAGGCACTGGCATAGGTTGCCCAGAGAAGTTGTGGATGTCCCATCCCTGAAAATGTTACAGGTCAAATTGGATGGGGCTTTGAACAACTTGATCTAATGGAAAATTTCCCTGCCCATGGCAGTGGAGTTGAATTAGACAACCTTTAAAAGATCCCTTCTGATTCAACCTATTCTATGACTCTGTTCTTCTCAATAATCTCTTGCCTGATCCAATGATTTCCAGTTTTTCAAGTTATGTATGGGTTCACAAAGAGTAAATGAATGCATTATATGAAACACAGTAAAATGATCTTTACATTTCTAGGTTAGGTACCTCTAGCATTTCCCTCACCAAACTTTGTCTCTTACTAAAAAAAATGTCCAAGATTCATTCTATATACCTGACCTGCTCTGATTCTCATAGATGTGTCTCTAGAAGACCAAGTAAACAATGCTTATCCAGCCTAAAAATGCAGCAGTTCTATGCAGTCTCTCCGCCTTATGTAATATAGTGAACGTTAGTTTCACACACATGTATATGGTCACATGCTATTAGGACTGCAGCCTAAGAATATAGGTGTGGTTAGTGCCTGCACTGACTACAGAGAAATATCTAGCAGCTGGTACCATCAATGGAACATATTAATAATTACCATCAGCAGATGATAAATTCTTCTTAGGGAGAGTTAAACATGCATTTTCTGTGATGGTGGAATTACACGGAATGTTTCTAAAACAAATTTTGCACTTGTAAACTGAGCACTAGTTTGACAGGGCTTGTCCAAGGTGGGAATCATTTGAGTTTGATTTCAGTCATATTGATCAGGAGCAGCTCCCTGTTGATATATTGCTGGAAAAAGAACAAAATCTGGGAAGGGCTCTTTTGGGTAGGTAAGGGCAGGCAGCAACCACTAATCACAGTAGTTAATACGTAGTTTTCCACACACTTTTCAGTTTAACTCGTGTTAAAATCCACTTTAGTACAGTGGTAAGTGACCCCACCTAACACCCGGGAGACCTGGGTTCGATTCCTGCCAGAAGGCAATGGTGCCATTTAAGAATTGGACTCGATGATCCTTGTGGATCCCTTCCAACTCAGAATATTCCATGATTCTGTGATCTGCATATTTTGAAAATACAATGTTTGGAAGCAAAGTTCACTAGAACAAAAATATTAAAAATTTAAGAGGGAAAAAGTGAAATGAAACTAGAGAAATGGAAGAATTTGGGAAATAAATCCATATACTGACATTTAAGAGGTCATCAGTATGATGTTTCCTGAACATCATAGAAAACTGTACAGGGAAGAGGAGGAGTATAATGGTTTTAGGAAATATGTATAGTAGAAATATGAAGTCCTTCAAAATATTTTCTGTCATAACCCATTCTCCAATTGTGACTAAGACTATTACTACTGAACATCAAGAGCTGAAACCAATTATCTTCTTACACAAAAACATTTTATATTTTAATAAGCACCACTGAAAGTTTGGTACTATGAGCTAAAGGTAGAAAAAATAGTAAGAAAAGAAAGTAAACTATGGTGAGACATTTAATCAGCATGATGCACAGTTCCTGTAATTATTAAATTTTTTTGTTGCTATCATACTAAGATTTTACACAAACATTAGTCAAGGCTGTTATAATTAGTGTTGTCTAAACCACAGAAGGACTTGAACTTGAAATACTGTAGTTAAGAGAATAATATTTACACATGACAAGTTTAGAGACAGCGAAATATGCAAGATTTTTTCAACATCCATACCCCCAGAGTAGTGTCACTAACATATCTTTATGAATAGCCTACAAATACAGGATTTCAGGAGAATTCAACTAATCACCTAACACACACACACTAATTTACTTAAATAGAATCAAAGACCTTCAAACATTCCTCTGCATGCTTGTCCTCTAGTTAGCTCTAGAATCTATTAGCAAAAAGCATCCATGACATTATTTTTCCATTGTTCTGCTACTCTTAACATCATGTTCCCAGTATTTTGAAGCATGAAATAGAAACCACAACTTCTTGTCTCACAGTGAGAATGAAAATCACTGATCTCAGACTTCAGTGTAACAATCTACACCACAAACCTTTTGGAATTTCACTGCCATTTTGTTCCTACTATTAGAACTTTAATATTTATCAACATTGTTCCAGCACCCAGATGCAAACAACATGCCCCATCCATAGTTAAGTATAATACATAAATTCCTATTACATTTGTACTTAATTTTATTTTGACTTGTTGCTTCAGCAGCAGGGGGATGTTTCAAATGCACTTTATAGTCCATTGTGAGCCTCAGATATGTGCAGCTGACACTTTTCAAGCTCTTTGCTCAGCAAGTTCTCCATCACTAACAGTTCCTAGTCACTTAACTAATTCCAGGATATCAGGATACAATAAATATAAAATTTATATAGATCTGTGTTAACTCATTTTCAATTATTCTCACCTGAATTTTTCTTTACTATTAAAATAGGCTTGTAATTAACTTTTTTGATGGAGATTAATAGAATCGGTCACTGAATATTTCATATTTTCAGGCAGTTGTTATATGTTCATCCCAATAATAAAATACAGTATGTTTAATATTTTCTTAAATCTAATTTTTTCCCCAAAACCTTCACCTTACCAAGTCTTATAACCCCTTTTATAGCTGAAAGTCACATTTTGACTCAATCATTCCAAATTCTTCCCTACACAGACATTGCATAGACATAGTTACAACTCTTTGTGTTGCTTTTCTTCCACATCTTTTAATTATTGTTTCCATTATTTATCTCGGGGGCTTTTGTGGCCAAAAAGGCAACCCATAGCACTATCATGTAAAGTAAATTAAGTTTTCTGGAAGACAGAAAGAACAGCAGAGTTGATGCAAGGCCAACCAATTAGCCCACAATAAAATGTGCTCAGTGCTAGTCAGTCCCTTTAAACTGACTCTACGGGAGCATAAAATAATAGTGTGGAGGGCACTAAAACAATGTCTAGAATGAGAAAATAAGGAGAAAATATAATAACAGAGCTTTTTTTGCTAAGAAAAAGAACATAACTGAACTGAACCTCATTTCAGTAGTGCTGGGTAAACAGGAGGGCTTACTAAGGTCTTTGGTTCAGGTGCAGTTTTCATCTTGAAAATGGGTTAGCGTACCTGAATCTTATATAACATTTCAAATTATTTCCTTCCCTTAAAAACAGGAGAATGCAAATACAGCAGTGTCATACAAAACTACTCAATCAAAATCCCTCTGAGAAATCAGAACTCAACTGTCTAAGAGGCAAAACAAATGCAGTACAAAAGAATTCAAGGTAGTGTTGTCAGCATAAAACCAGAAGTTTCAGAAATTATACAGCTTTGGAGAGTTAACTGTGAAAGTTCAGGTTTTGTTTAATATTTCTACTGCTCAAAATCCAACCAATAGATAAAATAATCATAGAATCCAAAAAAAAAAAATTTAAGATCAAATCTCTGGAGGAAAACAGGAGACATGGAAAGCAAATTCTACTTCACTCCTGGCAGCCTGTGTCTTATTCTGGGGGAAAAAAACACAGAGAATCAGGCTGGGTATTTTTGTATCCTGATCACTCACAAAACTGTGAGCTATTTTAAATCAATGGACTTCAAGATCCTGACAAGAAATTCTCAAAATGCACAGGTTAATACATGCAAGATTCACCTAATTTCTTTTATCTCACAGAGTCACAGAATACTACGAGTTGGAAGGGACCCACAAGGATCATCTAGTCCAACTCACCGGCTATCACCCATAGAGAGACGGAACGCACACCCCAGGGTTGTGAACAAAAACCTAATTCCCTCACAGGCTCAAAGGCCACTCCGAGCCAGATGGGACCCACAGGACCATCCAGCCCAACACCCTCCAGTTAGACCATGTCACTAAGTTCCTCATCCAGTCTCCTCTTAAACACCTCCAGGGACGGCAACTCCACCACCTCCCTGGGCAGACCATTCCAATAAACGATCACTCTCTCTGTGGAAAACCTCTTCCTAACATCCAGTCTAAACCTCCCTTGGCGTAGTTTGAGGCCATGTTCTCTTGTTCTGGTGTCGTCAGCCTGAGAGAGGAGATTCACACCCACCTGGCGGCAACCTCCCTGCAGGTAGTTGTAAATAGCAATGAGGTCACCTCTGAGCCTCCTCTTCTCCAGGCTGAACAAC
>WEKX01008283.1:0-14157 GCA_013390025.1 Pitta sordida
ATATTCTGTGATTCTGTGAAAGACCAGACTGTGATACTTACTTTAGGAGCTCAGTTGATGCCATGGGTAGATGTGGGCCTTCAGGCAAGTGATGAGCTGAGCTAAAAGTCTAACTTATACTTTTCTCATTTGTGTCTTCTTCTACTGTTATGTCACTAGTATTGTTATTATTATTATTATCACTATCATCGTGACCATCCTTATCCATAATAATCACACCTCTTACTGTATAATCTGAAACTAGTATAAAATAGACTTGATAGCATGCCTGGTCAGCAATTTGAACAGGAAAGCAATAAGCAATTTGTTTTGCGTTTCCTGCTGCCTTTGCAGATACCCTGCAATCGAGTCCCCTGTCTTCTCTGCATAATTTGAATATATTTATCCTGTGTATTGTTGATACCATCATTAAGCAGGGAAAAGGGCATCCTGCTGTAAGCAAAGAGGTTTCCCTGTATTCAGTTTTAATCACCAAATCATACAGAATCATGGAATATTCTGAGTTGGAAGGATCATCATGCCCTTATTCTTAAGTGAATGGCTCGTATGGGGATTGAACAACCAACCCTGGTGTTATCAACAACATGCTAATGTCAGCCTCCCTTGACTCTACATCCTGTGCTGTGACTCTCGGGCAACAGAGAATGGAAGAGCTGTCGCCCCTTGGGTCCGGAGGACTCATGTTGGGAAAGGGTCATGAAAGACTTTTTCTTTCGTGAGAGAGAGAGGACTTTATGAAAAGGCAGAGAGATGGTTTCCTACCCTAAAACTGGTCAGAAATACCAACTTACCTGGCTTTTTTTCCTACCCCTGTTCTCCCTTTTGTCTCCTGGAGGAAAAAAGGGAATATGAGATCTGTTGTAAGAAGAAGGAGGGGTGGGGGAAAAGGTTGCCTTTAAAATTATGCTTCTCACATTAGGCTCTGATCTTGTTAGTTAATAAATAAATCCTTTATATTCCCCACTTGTAGTTTGACATGTTTTCCTGTGATAAACCTTTTTCCCCATTTTTCTCTGGGAGAGGTTGTGGGTGAATCTCTGGCATCCTGCCAGGGTCAAACCACGACACACAGGAACTCTAACAAAATTCACTTTGACTAGTTGAATAGCAAGAGAAAACAGTTTAACGGAATGTTTCAAATGTGTGATGATGGAAGTCTCTGTGATTTTCTGTTGATAGATGCTGTCAGTGCTTCTCTGGTGTAACTTGAGAAGTCAGTGAGAGAAAGCAGGATGCATTCTGGCCCATAGAGTAAATGGTCATCGTAAGCACTGCAAAATCATTGACTGTCTGTTAGAATCTATTGCTGCATTAGCACTACCAATTTGCTTAAAAGATCCAAATAGTGTTAAACTACATTTTATGTACAGTGATTTAAAGACAGATAAGTTACCATCCATACCTAGTCAGATTTTGCGCATCATTAACATAGCAGCTGTGAAAGAATATGAGAACATAGCCCTACAGGGTAAAAAGTAATAATACCTGCAGACTTCTTTGCATTCCTTTTTTTCATCTTTGTTTTACCTTGGTCACCAGGTCAGTGGTCACTTCAGTTTATCCAGCAATATGAATGTTGGGTGGCACCACTGTGACAGAGAATTATTTGCGTTTTCTGTGCATACCAATGCTTTTTTCTTCAGTGTAGAACTCAGATTAAAAAATAAATAGCCACCTATACATGTGGATCAGATTTTTTTTCCAGCTTCTAAATACCTTTATCAGTTTTATCTGGGTTCTTACAGAGTTCTCTGTAACCAGTACAAACCATCACAGAAAAGGGTATGTTCCTACCTGTTCCTTAAGTATATTTTTCAATTAGACAGCATTGTGCATAGTGTGGGGTTGTGTAAACTGGTAAAACTGCAATATTTAGAAATAATGGTCTGTAGCAGAATTCCTTCATGAGCTTTCTTCGGCAAATTAAATTTTCCTGGAGAAAGAAATAATAAAATCTTTTTTTACATTCCTCACTTCATCGATGACTTTCCAATATCCTTATGGTGTTAGAAAGAGCATCATTTAATTAATATTGCAGTCAAAGCACATTTTTTTCTCCTTTGTATTTATATTTCAGCCTAAATATAGACACTGTCTTAGCCTTGTCTTTATTTTTTGTCAATTTTTCCCAGTGGCTAGAAAAATCTTTTGCTGTGGCCACCACAGTGGTATCTAAGGAAGGTTTTCTCACACAAAGGTCTTTCAAGAAGTTACAGGAAAACTCAGACAGCAAACCAAAATGCACCTGAAAGAAGTGAAGGATATTTGTTAATTTGTTATGCAAAGTTACCTCAACTTGAATAGGATCAATTCGGAGCAGTGTCCCAAGTTACTTCATTCAGAAACACTGTGTGAATGGAGTTAATCTTAGATAGAAAGCTACAACTTCAATATTGCTTTGCAGGTCTTAATGAGTACTCTCTTCTTTCCATCTTGTTTTCCTCTAGTAAAAGTGGAAAATCACATTGTAATTCTCCCATCAGAACTATAAAATACAATTCCTTCTGGCTGCAAAGATGTTCCTAGAGGAATATAAAGCCTTCCTTCAAACATTGACAGTGTAATGAAAATGAGAATGAAGGGATTGAAGGAGTATAGGTTTATCCAGATGGTTCTTTATAGCTTTAAATGGCAGTAAGGAACAATACAACAAGTTATTACCAACACTCAGAATATTTCAAATCATCAGAACATGTCAGCAAATAAAGGCATATATTTTCATTTGAAAACACTATTTTTTTCCTGAGCCTCTCTGTATGTAAGCGTAAATTTTCACTGGTGGTGTCACTTGGAATAGACAGCACTTGTGCCTTAACACTGTGTATGGAATGGTTTGAAAACTTTAGTATCAAACACAAAAGTTAAATTCTCCATTTTCAGTGCCAAGACAGTGCACATTTCTAGACTTCTTAATATACTCTAAGACTGAAATGGAAAATACAGCAGCTGTTTATGATGATATCCACTGCAACTCTGACAGATGGCAATGAACAATGTGAAATCACTGTTTCCCGAAAACATTTTGTAATTGAGAATCTTTGCTGCCTGATTTGCTACCAGCACTCCAGTAGGAACATGTAAATTTATGCTGTAATAGTGCAGTAGTTGGTTTTTGTGAGAAATACTTCATTGAATTTCTTCTTTCATTGGTGTGTGTTGGAGTGGCTGACATCTCCAACATAGACTGCCAATAAGTGATACTCGTACTGTTCTTGAAGATATGTGGAGAATGGAAACAGAGGACGAATTTCTTCAAAAAACTGAAACAGTTTTGCCAGCAGAATTTTGCTGCCTTTCCTAGGGATTTATGAAATTTTACTACCTTAATTGTTTCTTTCACCTTGGCTGTTTCATTTGTCCTGTGTGAAGACACCTTGTCTTTTTCAGTTAGTCTCAGTAAAAATGAATCCTTCAAGGACTTTTCTAACATTCCTGGTGGTACAGAGCTGAATAATTTTTCCAGCATTTCTGAAATGTGATCTGAGGTGTCAAAACCAATCACCTGCTCGGAACATAGAATCACATGTCCTTACTAAGCATTTTGTGTGTGCTCAATATGTTAAATATAGGTTGCTGTTTGTTATTTCTATTACAGTAATTCTTTATATATGGGGTAATAATTGTATCATTCAAAATATAAATGAAATAAAAAGGAAAAATAAAAAGTCTGTACTTACTGTTCTCTTGCAAGAACACCAGATGGGTCTTCTGGAAGTGGAATTATGTGCTTGGAATATGTTCTTCAGGGTCATCTTTTCTGTTCTCAGCATGGATATTACAATAAAGACCAGGGTACTTTGAACAGAGAATATGCAAGGTTTTTGCACATTCCTGTCAACTAAAGTTTGAATTTTGGTTAGAAAATTGTTATAACGGCTGAAATACAAATGTTGGGGAAATTAGGTGCAGGAAGTGGGAGCTAACATTCTGTAGCAGTTGTGGGCAGTTATTTCTGTTGTACCTTATAAGTAGATGTTGAAATTGAGAATTGTTTAAAAAATTGTTCAAGGCCTTGGACTCTTACAGTGTATGAACACCTTAAACCAGCACAAAGCAAAGAGACAGTTAAGAAGAGGTTTGAGATTTACCTGTGCAGAGAGGCTGAAGAGGGGTTTTTGATGGTAAAGTGTTCTATCATTTAGAAGACAATATATAATACAATTTTCCAGCTATGAGTGGACGCTGGATAAATTCAGTCTGAAATTAAGCTTCAGGTTTGTAAGCAGGCAGTTGCTGCAACAACTCCGTAGGAGGTATGACAGACTCATTTGGTCTCAGTAAGTCTCAGCTTGAGATGTGTCTTTGAAGTATAAATGATTTACCTAATCAAACCTGAATGAGAAATTATTTGAATTAAATTCTAAGGACTGCATAGTGTGGGACATGATGCTAGGACCATGATCTGTACATCCTGGATCTAAAATCTATGAACCTAGAACAAGAATATTTAAGGGGCTGATTTTAACATAAATCACATGTCTTTAACATCACTGTGGCAGGATAAAGTGTCCTTTAAGTGAGAATAAATGTAATTTATGCACACTTAAAAGGCACTTTACATTTCCTGAGTAGTGTGAAGCAGACTTATTATAGCGACAATAAATCCATACTTGTTTGGGAATAATAGGGGCCCTCATGATCATCTGGTGTGACTTATGGCAAAGCACAAGCTATAGAACTTCATGCAGTGTTTCTGGCATCCAAGCCAAATGATGTGTGCTTGATCTTTTGAAGGGCTATTCTGCTTTATGTCTTCATATCAGCTTCTTGATTCCCTTCACTCAAAATCTAGCACAGCTCTCAATTTCTTTTGCACAGAGAATCCTGTTAGGTGAGGAGCAGAAAATTTTTTGCTGCATTTGACATTCATGGACAGACTTTATCCAGTGAATTTCTGGAAAATTGAAGAAAAAATAGGTAATTGGTTTTTAAGAAGGGGACTGAAAAATTCTCTTTCTGCACTGCATTATTTTTCCTCTGAATAAACCCAACATGTCACATTAGGTTATCTTCCTGAAATATGTAAAGATGATAGGTTGCAGTTTTTATTTTGATTTAAAAACTTGCTTTCGTTTGACTGAGTTACAAAGAGTTAAATAATTGTCAGAGCTCACAGTGTGATTTTTGAATAGCTTTTAAAAGACACTGCACTGCCTTACTCTAGGGCATTCTACAGTTCACAGGTTCACAGGTTCCCAGATTATTCCAAGTTGGAAGGGACCCACAAGGAACATCTAGTCCAACTCCCAAGCGAGTGCCCACACAGGGATCAAACCCACAACCGTGGAACCATGGGCACCACACTCCACCCATCTAATCCTCCCATCATCTAGGCCATGTGACTGAGTTCCTCATCCAGTCTATTCTTAAACACCTCCAGGGATGATGACTCCACCACCTCCCTGGGTAGACCATTCCAATGAGCGATCACTCTCTCTGGGAAAAAACTCTTCCTCACATCCAGTTTAAACCTCCCCTGGCAGAGCTTAAGTCCATGTCTTGTTGCTGTCAGCCTGAGAGAAGACATTCACACCCACCTGACTGCAACCTTCCTTCAGGTAATTGTAAACAGCAATGAAGTCACCTCGCAGCCTCCTCTTCTCCATGCTGAACAACCCCAGCTCGCACAGTCGGTCCCCATAGGACTTGTNATCATATCATCAATATCATCATATCATCCATATCATCAATAAAGATATTAAACAGTGCCGGGCCTGTAAGAGTCAGTGAGAAGAAGAGCATTGTCTCAACATTGTCACCAGGGACATGGACAACGTAAGGTATCCCAGAAACTTGTGCTAAGGTCTTGACAAGAGTTTACAGCAGCCTACCCTGAGATGCAGCTGCCAAGTGTTGCTCCCTGAATCAAGGATGGAATGCGCTTTCTACGGAAACTAAGGTGTGATGTCCAGTGCGAGCTGATATGAGAGAATGGAATGAACCATCCTGTACCTACTCTCCAGAATCCAGGAACCATAACAAACTGCTGTCCAGAATGATGGATCTTGTTCATGATAATACAAAGAGCATCCCCTGGCAATAGGCCATTCACTTCAGGACTCGACCACGCCTTGGACACTCCTCTTTGGGCAATAAGCCACTTGCTTTTGACCTTGACCATGCCTTGGACACTGCTTGTGTGGTAAAGAACGGCAGAGACTGGCATAGACCCATGGGACAGATGATAAGGGGCAAAGGGTATAAAAGATGGGCCCTAACAATAGAACTTTGGAAGCCTCTCTCACCCCTGCTGGATGACGTTATCTATAGGGACGCCTTGAGGATTTGTCGTAGTGGTAGCTATCAAAAATCTTTTCTCTCTCTTTTCTCTTTACTTCCACCTTTTTTTCTATCGCACTGCCGCTTTATGGGCACTTAATAAAGTTTCACTGTTTGATTAAAGTTAAAATCCTGTCGCAGAATTTTCTTTTGCACTCTGAGATCCTGTAAATGAACATGACAGAGCCAAGCACTGATCCCTGTGGGACTACACTACTTACCGGTCACCAGCTGGATGTGGCACTGTTTACCAACACTCTCTGTGCTCGTCCATCCAACCAATTCCTAACCCACTACAGAATGCTCCTATCCAATCCACACTCTGAGAGCTTCTCCTGAAGCTTACCATGGGAAACTGTGTCAAAGGCTTTGCTAAGACCCAAGTACACGACATCCACAGCCTTCTGTCGTTGACCAGGCGAGTCACCAGTTTGTTTGTCAGGCAGGACCTACCTCTCCTAAATCCATGCTGACTAGGTCTAGTTATTTTGCAGGTGCTGCATAATATCTCTCAGGATTATCTGTTCCATGACTTTATCCGTGACTGAGGTCAGGCTGACAAGTCTATAATAACCCAGATCATCTTTCCTGCCCTTCTTGTTGATGGGTGTCATATTAGCCAATTTTGAGTCTTCCAGTACATCACCAGTAAGCCAGGACTGTTGGTAAATTATGGAGAGTGGCTTAGCAAGTTCATTTGCCAGCTCTTTCAACACCCTAGGATGGATCCCATCTGGTCTCATGGACTTGTGAGGATCCAAGTTGCTCAGCACATCTGTGATTACATCCTCCTGGATTACAGAGGGGTTATACTGCACCCCTACCCCTTCCTCCAGTCCAGAGCTCAAGTTTTCCTGTGGGCAATCTGTCTTCCTGTTAAAAACAGAGGTAAAGGTTGGACTAGATGATCTTCAAGGTCCTTTCCAACCTTATCTATACTATGATACTGTGATACTGTGAAAGAAGGCATTAAGTATCTCTGCCTTTTCCTCATCTCTAATTACTATAATCCCCTCTGCATCCAGTAAGGAGTGAAGGCTATTGCAGCCTCTCTTTTTGCTGTTGATGTATTTATAGAAACATTTAGGCTTTTTCCCCTGCGGCACTTGACAACTTCCTTAAACTCCCCTTTTTTCCATAAGCCGTACATCCTCCTTTTTGTCCCTAGTTCTTTCAGGATCTTCTTGCCCATCCAGGCTGGTCTTCTACCCTTCCGACTCATCTTTCAGCACATTGGGACTACCTGTCCCTGTGCCTTCATGAGCTCAGTCTTAAACTATGTCCAGCTTTCCTGGACCCCCTTGCCGTTAAGGGTTGTTTCCCATGGTACCCTCCTAATTAAATCCTTAAATAGTCCAAAATCTGCCCTCCGGAAGTCCAGCATGGAGGTTTGGTTTGTGCCCTTTCTCATCACACTCTTGATTGAAAACTCTATTATCTCATTGTCACTGCATCCCAGATTTCCTCTGACCACAACATCATCAACAAGCCCTTTCCTATTTGTAAAGAGTAGGACGAGAACAGCCTCCCGCCTGGTACGCTCACTCACCTGCTGCATCAAGAAATAATCATTTGCCTTAAAACATCATCAGCTTTAGGGTCATGTTCTGTCCCAGTACAGTGTAGGGGATCAGTTCATCTCCTGAATATAGTTGCCATGTTGTGGGAGCAGGATCAAGCTCTTAGGTAAAAACCTAATGCTTGTTATGGGCTCACCAAGGTTTTTCAAAATAAATTTGCCAGACTCGTCTGGCACATGTCCACAAATATGGACACATGTTTGTCTCTGCTCAAATGTCCCTTTCAAATAATATTTTTAATTAATTTATTCTAGATCATTTGCTTTCATTACATCTGTTTTGTACTGCTAACATCTTATCCATTTGCATGCTGGCTTCTACATCACACTTCTTTCAGAAGAAACAGTTTTTACTTTGTAGCTAATAATAAATACAGTGATCCCCCATTACACGCGGGCTGTTGAGTCTGGTAATCCTCACGCGAGGCGTGGAATCCATGAAGATAGCAAACCCAAGTACGCCATGCCCATAGCCACGCCCCCTCCCCTAATAAGGTCTGGAGGATGGTCCTGATAGAGGGGCTTGTTTCAGATGTCTGACTGCGGTCGCCGCACCAGCGGGGGGGATGGCTGTTCTCGCTGCACAAGCGGGGGCCAGGGCCGGTGCCGTGCGAGCAGCAGGGTCGGGGCAGAGCAGACTGGGGTCGTGGTAGGTTCTGAGTACGCGCCAGGTCCCACAACTCGCTGGAAAATCAACGGCGAGTATGCAGATCCCACAAATTATGGATCGCGACTATGCGGAGGATCACTGTACTTGCAAGAGATTTGTAAGGGATAACTGCTGGAAACCATATGATGCTGAAAAGTCATAGGATGAAGTGAAGTAACAATACCTATGTCAGCAACAATGTCTGTTAGGAAGCTGTGAAAAGTTGTGAAAACCTCACATTTGTTCAGGGAAATAATTTCAGTTGTAAATGTCATTACCTTTCCTATCACCATTGAAAAAGGCTAGAAATTAATGGGGAAGTCATTCATGGGAGCTGCCCTTTGCCTGTTGTTTTACTATAACATTAACAAAGACATCTATGTGTTTATGACGAACAAGTGTTTATGTGTGTTTATGGGGTTTGTAAGACCTTCACTGGACATCACTTTAGTGATCATGGTAACTATTGAAAGATGAGGAGGAAAAAAATTTTATTTGTAAAAAGAATGTGGAAGAACACCGTGGAATGAAATCTCATCTGATATAGACCTTTGCTATTTTTATGTATTAATAAATATGAAATGTGAGATTATTAGGATATTTTGTTTTCATTTGCTAACTAGACTATTTTGCCTAGCTTGTTTATCTATCTGTGTAGTCAATATATTGTTATTTATGTTACATGTTTTGAGACTAGTTTTTCATACCAGGTGTTAAAAGTGTAGGTAGATACAAAGATAAAAAATGATCACGAAGAATACATTACACAGAACTTGAAAATCTCAAATGATAGGGATTATTGATGAACATTTGAAGTGTTGCCAAACAATATTACCTCAATGATGTTTATGGATTTAATGCACATCCAGGATGCTTTGCTTGCGAAAATTCAATAGATCTTGAAAGTTCCTGAATCCCTAATTAGTGGAGTACTTTACAGAGGCTTTTTGGCTGAAGATCTATGTAGGAGACAGAACTTCAATAGACTTCTCAGTAAACCGTCATGAATTTTACTGTAATTGGGTTCAGACAAAAATAATGAAAGAAAAGCCCTGGCAGGTACAGGGACACGTCTCACAATACTTCTTCCCAGCTCTCTCAAACTGCATTTGGTGTCTGCTGAAGAGTGTGCTGAAAGAAAAGTTTGGAGCTTTTTGAAAAAGTTCTTCCTTTTCTGTCAACCTCAGGTTTGTTCAGTAATATCTGTAGCTTTTAAATCCAGTCATTGGATGTTTGCTCACATTTTGACTGGATTGGTGTGGTTTTCTGGATACTACTTAGGAGAGCATTTCATAATTATGAAAGCCAGATTAACAACCAGAAAAAACTGCCATCCTTAGAGACACTTAGAAATGTCTTTGGAAGGGAGATAACACAGAGAAAAGGTTGTGTTAAGGGTAAGAAATACAATGGTTGAATTCTAAGAATAAATGACTCAGTCGTTTTACTTAGGAAAGCCTCTTCAAAGATGCTAGAAAAATTGTCTTTTAACATTAAGACTAAAATCAAATGTCAATAGACAGCCTCTGATTGCCATGCTTAAAGTCAGTGCTATGTACTCAGGCAATTCAGCAGTAGGTTGCTTTCTGCATATTCCCATGCATAACAGACCTAGTTACGTAGGGTGATTATCATAGTGAGTTATACCTTGTATATTACATTCATATTTATTATTGCTACAACCTCTTAAATATCATAGTTCTTTCACATACATGCAGTCCAGAAAATTCAATTCATGTTTCAAAGCTTTGTCATTCATGCCACAGTGAAACAGGGTAAAAAACATTTCATTAAATACTTCTTGAATAATTGATTGTTCTGCAAGAGAAGGATCAGTGTATTCTTTCTTATTAATTCACTACTAAAAATCCTTTTAGACCTTTATTGATAACTTCCATCTGCTATCATCTAACTTTATAAGAACTCTTCACACAACATAGATTTGCCTTCTGCATTGAGAAAGAATCCCACTTCTGACAGCTGAATCTGAGATTAAAAATGGTCAGATAAAACTTGGTAGAATGGAAAGAAAGCATAGAGAAAGAAGACCACCTGGTGTTTATCCAGAAAATATGTATTCAGAAAAGTGAAATATCAATGTCTTGAAGTAATTTTTAATGTATAAGAAGTAATCAAGCTTATATCTTCTTAACATTTAGATAGAAGAAATATATATGTATTTCTGTTTGTCTCCTAAAATGCTCTATCAGGTTTCTTGACTGAACATTTCAAAGTATGGCAGAATAAGACTAACATACATAAAAAATTGTATTCTCATGGTGATTTAGAAATAGAGGGGAAAAAAAATCAGTAAATGCATGCTAAGTTACAGAGGTCATCAAATTAAATATGGCATAGGTATTTGGTCAATGTTTCAGTTCCAAATATGAGAAAGGTCATCAACCTAAATTAAAATGATGATATTTCACTTTTTATGAAACTAGTTGCAAGATTTCAATACAATCAGTACAACCTCTTTGCAGTTGAAAGATCATGAGCTCATGAGCTTATGTTGTTTAGGTTTAATGAATATTAATCAAAACATATTTCAGTTCTATCAGTTCCTTGGAGCTCCTTGAAGTATTAATTAAATCTTTCATTGAACAAAACTAGGTGTGAAATGAGGTTCAGCTCACCTCATATGATTTTATATGTCCTCCCTCCTCCTTACTTCAAAATTAACCACATGACACAAATTTGACACGGAAACCTTCTGCTAAACCTTGATGTAATATTGAGTACACACCACTGTGCTTAGGGCATATATTTGCAGCAGAGGGAGGCCCAATGAGATGCATTACAACATTTACAAAAGTACAAAAAGTGCCACAGTTTTGCAGTTTCTAACCTCTTTTTGATTACAGATCCTTACACCATTCTCAAGGAAATAAGAACATGTGATGGACACAACACTGCCGTTAACAGACTTGGGTTTTTTGTTTATTTTACTCCTCCAAAGTAATTCACAGATCCATATACACAAAACCACTTTGCAGATATGGGATAAATCTCTAGGATATACTACTGAATCTGACTGTATAAAAATGTGAGGAATACAACCTAGTGGTCTCCCAAGAAACCAACTGCTGCTTTACGTTGATTGTACAACTACACCCTCATGGAGGTAGGCATATCTCCAGGCCCATAGTATTTTTATTTCCCTCCTTTTACAATACATTTCCTCATTCTTTCTTCACTGTAGTCGTAGTCTCCAAGTGAAGGTCTTGAGCTTTCCAAAGTTCTGTGCTCAACTGTACTTCTGATGGGAGTCATGCCACAGGCAGCAAACCCACAACCTGTGTCTGTCATGGTTAGAGAGAACCAAGAACAAAACAGACTAGCATGAGTGAGGACTTGCTAGTTAATGCAGAACGAGGCCAGGAATTTCACATGGGACAAATATTAAGTCACTCACCCCAAGGAGTCCTGTTTGCTGGGGAGACAGAGGTCTGAGATTCGAGTTCATCTCCTCTCCCATTCCAAGGCCTTCTTCAGCTGTAGGTGGAGACTCCATCTGGCTCTGGCTCTACAACTAAAATACATGTCAGTCCAATTCCAGTGAAGACATGTAAGAACAGGCTTTTTCTTCCTTTATGCAACACAATTCTACTCTATTACTCTCTGTGGAGTATGGAAGCATGGTTACCTGGCTGATGAAGAGGAAATTCTACACTTCCGCAATTGCTTTAAATTACAGTCGGCCCTCTTGCACTTTGCGCCCCTCATATTGCAGCTTCAGATCTTAGCGACATGATTTTTTAGCGATGAAAGAGCTTTGTTTTTGCAACTTTGCATGCATGACCGGTGGCAGTGGTGTGGCTGGGGGCAGCAGCGGCCACCTCTGCCGATCCGCCAGCAACATGGCCACCTCTGCCGAACCGGTGGTGGCGCGGCTGCCTCTGATGATCCATCAGCAGCAGTGGCTCCACTTCACCACCCCACCCCTGGCTCTGCCGCTTCCCCACCCGTCCCAGGCATAGCCAGAGCTCTACCGCTTCACCAGCCCCCCCGCCCCCAGCACGGCCACCACAGCAACCAATACACAGCAACACAGTGCCAAAGCAGCGCTGGGGATCACCTGAGGGTGTGGGGCAAATTCACATATTAATGAGCTGCCATTCAATGCGGAAGTAGGACTTCACGGAGCCTGATTAAGACCGTGGGTTCATGATATAGAAGACTCAACTGTATCACTGTAATACTGTATTGTTTGCCCACAAGAATCAGTTCTTCACAGTCACTTGGGTTTCTGGAGTTCACTTTTATACTAGGAAATAAGAGGTACTACAAGAGATGTTTTAGACAAAGGCAGCATTAGATTCTGAGATATCTGCCCCAGACACAAGTAGACATGGACAATTTCTCTGCTCTGATTCTATTGATTTTATCTGAGCTAGTTAGAAGTAGTCATAGACCAACTATTTTTCAAGTCTGTCTATGCTGACTTTCTTAATTTTTTTTCCAGAGTGTTCTCAGGAATATAATTCTAAAAGAAAAGGCTGAGCAGGATAAGCATTTTCAATGCCTTTTATAGATACAGAATCCCAGAATCCCAGAATCACAGAATATTATGAGTTGGAAGGGACCCACAAGGATCATCTAGTCCAACTCACCACCTAACACCCATACAGAGACCGAGAGCACATCCCAGAGCGTAACACCACCTAGATCCCTCACAGTCTAGCANTTGTTATGGCCGAAGTGAAGAACCCGGCACTTAGTCTTGTTAAACCTCATACTGTTGGAGCCTGCCCATCCCTCCAGTCTGTCAAGGTCCCTCTGGAGGGCCTTTCTACCCTCCGGCAGTTCAACATTTGCCCCCAGCTTAGTATCATCTGCAAACTTGCTGATGATGGATTGAATTCCCTCATCCATGTCATCGATAAAGATGTTGAACAGTACTGGGCCCAACACTGACCCCTGTGGGACTCCGCTGGTGACTGGCCGCCAGTCTGATGTTGCACCATTCACCACCACCCTCTGAGCTCGCCCTTCCAACCAGTTTGTAACCCAGCATAAAACACATTGTCTTTCATTTGATTTTGCGGTTGAAAAGATGGATAGTTTGTTTTGACTTAAGAGAAATGTGAATTTTGCACATACCACTAACTATGAAGAATTAGAAGTTTAAATTAAGAAGTTAGTCTTTCCTGTGGGATTAAGAAATAGATACAATTTAATGTCTGCTATGTAAAAAAATACGAGCTATATATCTGAATCTTTTTCATGGATTGTTTTCAATAATCACGTATTGAATTTGGTCTCATATCTTTTGTTGGTTTATCAAACTAAATTATTTTAATTAAGGCTGTGTAAGTTGTCATATACACTACTTAGCTGATGTTCCTCAAATGGAAACAAAACTAAAGAGAAGGAATATCTTCTATTATGCAACTTAAATGATTGTTAAGTGTCTTAGAATTAAATAAGAAATTTGTATTTAACGGAAAGTGACAGAAATAAGCTCTGGGTTGTGATCATACCTTCCTTGTACATGTGCCAGCACCTATACACCACTTCCAGAGGAGTAGAAAGCCTTTTTAATCCTCAGCGTTAACTCATTCAGAAATGTAATTGTTGACCACTGTCTGAGTGCATCACACAAGGCTACAATGTATCTAAGTTATAAGGTAACGTAAATCCCCTGCAA